>JAJMAV010000086.1:0-48496 GCA_030565045.1 Starmera caribaea
AAAAACTGCAGCAACATGAACTTTTCTATCAACACACCATCCGTAACCTAAAACACCACCCATTGAAATTATTAGTCCAATTATTTGAAGTGAAAATCTATGTTCTGGAACGTATTTATTTGGATGCTTATTGATCATACTGGCTCTAAGCTTATCACTTATTCTTCCTCCAATCAATGATCCTGAGATCAAAGAGATTCCAGGACAAACATATGAAAAACTAATAGCTAAATGACTAAAATGATATTTATTTTTTAAAATTTGTGCAAATGTGACACTGACACCATAAAATGTTGCAAAAAGCAATCCCGAATTGATTGAACATAAAGTGACTGGCTTATACTTCAAAATTTGAATAAAATTTTGTAAACTTGGTTTTGGAGGCGCTGGAAATCTTTTGGAGTCTTCTTCGCTAATAATTTTCTTTTGAAATAATTTTGGTTTAACTAACCAATTGTTGGAAGAATGATCCACAATTTGTGAACCATTACCAACTAAGCACCTTAAAGTTTCTGGCAAAAAAAATAATATAACTGAATAAATAACTGCTCCAAGAACTGCTAAAAATCCAAAAATCCACCTCCAATCTCCATTGACTGAAATAATGCTTAAAACAGGCCCTAAAACAGGCCCTAATTGAGGTCCCAACATAAAATATGAAATGGCTTTAGCACGATTTTTTGGTTCTGTGATATCCGCCACTGTGCCTGCTCCAACACTCATAACACTGGAAGCACCAAACGCTTGAACAATTCTTAAAACAAATAAGGCTCCAATATTTGCAGGAACCGACGCTAATAAAATATTTGAAACAATGAAAAATATTAACGACACTAAATATAAAGACTTTCTGCCTCCTAAATCTGAAAATGAAGCCCAAAATAAAGGTGCAATTGCAAAAACCACCATAAACACAGAAACTGTTGCATTAATTGTAGTTTCTGAAACCTTAAAAACGGTTTTTAAAAGTGGCAGAATTGGAATGTAGATATTACCAGAGACAGGTCCTAAAAACCCTGCAATTGTCACAATAAAAAGAATAAAATTTTTCCTATGCTTGGTGAATGCAGAATAAGGTGGTGGTGAAACTGCGGTTTGTTTATCAACCTGTTGATGAACAACTTCCTCACTTTGAGACGATGTGACTATTTTGCCAGAACACAAAGACTCTTGTTTTTCAATATCCTCTGTTAAACTTGCGTCATTATCACCATTGATATCAACATTTGTTTGATCTTTGTTGTTCATACTCATGACACAATATTTTTAACTTTTAAATTGATTATTGAGTCTTTACCAATTTCATTGAAAAGTTAAAAGTTGGTGTATTTATATTCTTAAATCAAACATATGAAGGCAAACTTTATACAGCTTAAATAGCTGACAATTGATGAATTCAATTAGTAGCATTTTTATTTGCTCGCTGAACAACTGTTTTACGCTCAAGATGGTAGACAGTTGAAACGCATCATATTTTCATGTACATAAACCAAACAGTTTGCATAACCATCCACAATTAGGAAGTTCAATCGGGATAATTGAGCTCAATGGGGTCAAAATTTAAATATTGCAAATTTCCAAAAGGTACAAATTTACTCATACTTATAACTGTATCCATATGTATTGGGACATTATCACAAGGGAAGCTGAGCTGTTAACAGGATGCGTTGTGCATTTATAAAGCCTTTGTTTCCTTCCTTCCTTCAAAGCTACCCACAGAGCAACTATATATTGCACCTTCGAAATTAATCATGTTGAGCCAAGAGACAATTGATGTGCTTTTCACAGTTTATAGAATTTTCAAATTTGGACTTCTGTTAACTTTTGTTTATTTTTTCGTGACAATTTTATTTCCACCACTGAACTTCCCAACAAATATCCCAACGGTGCCCTTCTACGTCTCATTCTTAGGCAGTTACACCAACCTTGATCAGAAAAACATTTATGAGAAGTACCTGAAACAGAAGTTCCAGAAATATGGGGCTGTCAAGATGTATTTCGGTTCTAGATGGAATATAGTTGTTGCTAAACCAGAGTATTTACAGCAGATGTTCAAGGACGAGAACACTTTTGCAAAGAGCGGTAATCAAAAGAAGATTCCTTACGCAGTGATTTCAGCTTACACAGGTGATAATGTGATCAGCTCACACGGTGAAGTCTGGAAGCTTTATAGAAGTGTTGTCACTCAAGGAATTCAATTTCCTAACGTTGATGCTGTTGAGAAAAACACAGAAAAGTTTGTGAAGTTGGTTAATAAGATGATTGGTGAAAAGGAGAGTAATATGTTGCTTCCTGTTGCTGATGTTTTACAAAGACTTGCGTTAGCAAATGTTGGTGAAACAATGTTAGGTGTTGATTTTAAAACATTGGATCAGTTAGCTAATTCGGAGCTTCATTCAAGATTAAAATTTGTCAAGTCACAAATCTTCAAACCTTTTTACTTGAATTTTCCTTTTTTTGATCAGTTACCTATACCATCAAGAGTTAAAGCTCGTGAAGAGGTTGAAAGTTTCAGAGAATATTTTACCAACGAGGTTTTGAAAGCTCAAAGAACCAAACCAGATTTTCATAGTGTTGGATATCAGTTAACCAAAGCTTTGGATACAGGGTCAATTAAGAAAAAACAATTCATAGACAATGCTGTTATCATTTTAGTCGCAGGTCATGAGAACCCACAATTGTTTTTTACATCGTTGTTATATGTTTTAGCTAAACACCCAGAAGTCCAACAGAAACTAAGAAATGAGTTAAGGAATTATGAAGATGTGAAAGAGCTGGAGAAGAATCTCTATTTGAACACCGTGTTATATGAAACTTTAAGAATGTATCCCCCATTAGGAATGATCATCAATCGAAAAACATCAAACGACGTTATACTTGGCTCCAACATCCGAATTCCTAAAGGTGTGTACGTTGGTTATAACAACTTTGCTACTGGGAGAGATGCAAATGTTTGGGTGGACTCCAACCAATTTATTCCAGAGAGATGGGGCACTGATTTACAGGAAGTGCAGCGCAACTACAGACTCAGCAAAAGCAGTAGTACTTTACCGGCGTTTCACGGTGGAAGAAGAGCGTGCTTGGGTGAGAAATTTGCTCTTTATGAGTCTCGTGTTTTCATCTACAAAGTGCTTCAAAATTTTCATTTGGAACTGGATCCCAACTGGGTCGAAAGACTGACACCAGCAGGCCCAATTTGCCCGTTTTTGCTGCGTGTAAATTTTCATAGGTTACGCCAGACCTCAACTCAGAAGTCATAAGGCACATACCAGTGGCTGAAGTATACTGTACATTCCATAACAGAGTTTGTAGATATGTATAATGTACATAGCTAGTTATTTGAAATTTCGTTCAACACGCTGTGTAACTAGTAACTACTTAGCACTCACCAACTAAGAACGTAATCGATTCGATTATATTGTAGACGACGTATACTACTACTACTACTACTACTACTACTACTACTACTACTACTACTACTACTACTATGTACTTCTTAGATTCGAAATGCTGAATTTGAGTTTCAAGTTTCAACTTCCATGAGACTGCCAGAACTTCTTGAAACGGCAATTTGCACAAACTCAAGAAAGAACAGCGAAAAAACGCGATTTGTTTTAAATATGTAGCGAAAGTTGAAATTTGCAAAATTCAAAATTCAAATTGGAAGTTGGAAGTTACACCTGTGATCTTCAACTTTCATCAATTGGAATTTCTCACAAATACAGCAACAGCAACAGCAACAGCAACAGCAACAGCAACATCGGTATAATGTGGATTTTTGAGTGGTGTGAGTGTCCCTGGTTTGTTGAGCGGTATTCCCAGCAGTTTGTTCTGATTGCTGCTCAGATGAGTTTACCCTTTCGCTTTGGTGGACAAACTCATCTGATAAGCAGAGCAACAGCACTGAAACTGCGCTCGGGGAGCTGCTGTGTTTGTTCATTAACAGCACTATAAAACCTTCGCAGTACTAACACAGAACAGTCTCCGACGTATTAGCTTCCTTAGGTTTATGGAATAAACATGCCAAATTGTTGTTTTTGGGTTTAGACAACGCTGGTAAGACAACTTTACTTCATATGTTGAAGAATGACAGATTGGCAACTTTACAACCAACTTTACATCCAACTTCAGAAGAATTAGCCATTGGTACCGTCAGATTCACAACCTTTGATCTAGGTGGGCATCAACAGGCAAGACGTGTTTGGAAAGATTATTTTCCAGAAGTCAATGGTATTGTATTTTTAGTCGATGCCGCTGACGCTGCTAGATTTGAAGAATCAAAAGCAGAATTGGATGCTTTATTAGCCATTGAAGAACTTAAAAATGTTCCTTTTGTGGTTTTAGGTAACAAAATTGACTCTCCAAGAGCTGTTTCCGAAAATGAATTAAGACAAGCATTAGGTCTTTACGGCACTACTGGTAAAGAAGGTGGTAAAATTGACAATGTCAGACCAATCGAGCTCTTTATGTGCTCTGTGGTCTTGAGAGAAGGATACGGTCCAGCTTTTAAATGGTTATCACATTACATTTAAGATAAATCTAATAAATCAATCAATCAAATACAAATAAATGATTAAATTTATATTTCAACACCAAGTTAAGAAATAAAATCAAAATAGAAAAAACAGTAAGTTTTACAACGGTGAAACATAGTGTAGTCTATTAATATAATTATAACAAAAATCTAAAAACGAGATCTTTTACTTGATCCACCATCATTCCCTCCATTAGATCTTTTTTTCCCTTCTTTTTGAAAAAATTCTTTTTTACGTTCCTTAGTTTTATCCTGTCTAACTTCTTCAAGTTTGGCCAGTTTTTTTAGTTTCTCCTTTCTTTTATCGTCTTTAATGCCTTTTCTTTTCTCTTCTTTAGCTTTACTAATGGTATTCAAATTTTGCAATAATGTTCTTGCTTTCTTTTCTTCCCCCTTCAAAACGACTGCTCTTCTGCTTAAATAGCTTTGTTTTTTGGCTGGTTTCATTTCGTGGATTTGAGATTTAAATGGTAAATCTTGTTTAATAGATTTTGGAACTTTAAGTCCATTGAAATGTCTTTCAACTCTTTCAGTTTTGTGATAAGTGGAATCAGAATCGTTCTTCAGTTCAATTCCTTTTTCAGCTCTAATTTGTCCCGTTAATCTCATACCTTTCCATTCTGCTTGATTAGCGATTAAATGAGAAAAAACTGGATTATAGAATTTTTTAACTGTAACTGGATACCATGTTCTTAAAATAACAATATCACTAATTAAAATCTTATCTTCAAAGGTTGCTCTGAAATGACCTTCCGGTTTACTCAAAGCTCTTTTAATTTCACCTCTAATACCGGAAACAGTTTTAATTTGTGCACCTTCAAATCTCGCAACTTCTAATGATGATGAAAACATATCTTTAATGAAGGCTGTATTTCTGAAAATCTTGTAAGGATAACCAACTAGCTTTAATTTCTTGACAATTTCTGTGGTGCTATCAATTTCTTCAATGATACCTGTGGCGCTAATTCTGAATGATCCTGTAGTATCACTATTAGCAAGAACTTGAACTGCACAAAATGTTGTATTTGGGGCCACTAATGGTCCGTAAAAAGTCGCATTACAATAAGCATGCTCTGGAGTATACTTCAACATTCTTGTTCTTGTTCTGGAATCTGATGTTGTATAAATAGGTAAAGTTTGAAATCTTCTCCAACCCAATGAAACAATCAGTGGATCATTGGATTTAAGAATTTTTTTATGCCATCTGTGTCTTCTTACTCTAGCATTCATATAACCAAATCTTTCTTCATTAGATAATAAACCACCAATTATTAATGGATATTTTGGATCAAAGTTTTCAATGAATTCTGGTGCAACATCTTCAAAAACTAATCTGACATATGAACCAGCTTTATAACCTTCAATTTTGAGACGAGTATTCAAATCCATATTTTCAAATTCAACTTTATTAATTTCTAGTTGCTTAGCCATTTTTGCCTTTTGCATTTCATACCAAGTTTCTTCTTCATTTAATGGCTCTTCATCAAATTTGCCACCCTCTTCTGCTTCAAACTGTAATCTTAATTTTTCCTTCTTTTTAGCATTCAAGTTTCTTCTTTCCTCTAAAGATAATGAAGGATCAAAAGCTTCTTCTTCATCATCATCATCATCACCATCATCTTTAACTTCTTCATCAATTTTTGCTTCACCATCAAAATCAGCAAAATGATCATCATCACTTTGGTTTTCATCAACATCATCATTTTCACTGTTAGTATCAAAGTCAGATTCTGAATGAGACATTTCTTTTTGATTTTCTAAAGAGCCTTCAGCTTCCAAATCTTCAAAATCACCATAAAATTCATCATCACTAGCTGCATTTGATGGTTTACCTTCAGCAATAATTTTTCTAGCTGAACTCAAAAATCTCGATTGGATAGCAGACAAATTATCAACATTCCACCTTCTCTTCAGTTCTTCTAGTGGCTCATATTTTGGAATGAAAGTATCAAGATCTTCTGCAACCGTTTTACCATTATTGTAGCTAGTTTTTTTAGTGAAGAAATCTTCTTCATCATCTTTTTCAATATCTTCTTCTTCCTCTTCATTATCATGATCTTCCTGTCTCCATCTGCGGATAACATCAGATGGTTCAATGTTGTTCATATAAATCAATTTTGAAATATCCCATCTTCTTTTAATATGACCTCTTAATTTTGAGGCTGAAGTTTTCCAATGTTCTTCTTCGTCATCGTCTAATTCTGAAGCGGACTCAAACTCATAATTAGCAGCAATTTTATCTTCGTCAAAATCGATTTCAACCAGTTTACTTCCAGCTTCTTCTGCATTGTCCTCGTCATTTTCAAGATCATTTTCATCCTCCTCCTGATCAGAATCCTCGTCTTCATCATCTTCATATAATGGTTTGCCATAAACTCTTGGGTTTCTCATAGTTGATCTACCAGTGTTTTCTTGAATTTCACCATCTGAAGCTGATTGAAAATTATCGTCATCCTCATGATTGACATCATACTCGTTATCTTGATCATCCACTGCAGTCAATTCTTTAGTCCCAGAAAACAATTGCAAACCAGGTCCTTCTTGAAATTTTTCGTCTATAGTTTTATCAACAGTCTGTAAACTAGTGACCAGCTTTTCTCCAAAACCTTTCTCTTGACCTGGAACAAAAGATGACTCACCAATATCGATATAAACAGCATCTTTATCAACTAAAACACCACCAACATCTGACATTGGGGCGTAAATGATTTTTTGGTTATCATCCAATCTTTTTCTTCTTCTGGTAGTTTTGGCAACCACTTCACCACTTTGAGCAGCTTCTTTTTGTCTTTCTCTCTCTAGATCCTCCAGCTTTTGTTCGAAATATGGAGTTGGACAAGGATCTGGTAATTTTTCAACTGAAGAAACTGTGAAATCACCAACACCTGCAATATGAACTCTAGCGTTGTTTGATGATAAAGGGGTCCCATGCAAATAACCATATATTGCAACTTTTCTATCTATTTTGTTATTTTTCTCAATCAACGCCGGATGAGTCAAATCAGTAATCCTATCAACTAATAAATAAGGATGCTCATTTCTCCATTTCAGAGGTCTAAATTTCATAACTGAGATGAATCTTGTCAAATTCAGGATTTCTCTATCTGGGTATCTTCCATTGATAACACCACTCAAGTAAAATAACTTTGCTCCTTGATAAACTTCCGTCCAAAATCTATGTTTCAATTTTTTTTTGGAAGTTCTCAAGGTGGATTGTGATTTGAAAAGGTCTAAATGAGTAGTAACACCAAGAACTCTAGGCATACCATGATGTTGAGCAATGTTCAAAAATTCCATAGTTTCCATTTCTAGACCAAAATTACCATCAACCATTAATAACACCAAATCAGCAATTTTAGCTGCATCAATCATGGAATTCATGTCGTTTGAAACTTCAATGAAAGTGAGACGACGACGTTTACCAGAAACAACAGTGATTGGTCCTTTGATTTCAGTTAAAGTGTGCTTAGTTAAACGTCTCACCAAAGATCTGATCAAAGTGGTTTTACCGGTACCTGGAGGGCCAACAACAGCAACTATAACTGGAGGAGGATCATCTTCAGGGGTTCTATCAACCATAGGGACATGGAATGTTTTTTCTTTCAGATCATGACTTCTTTTGGCCATACGCTGAAGTTTTCCTGGCCCTGAGACAGCAAAAGCTTTGGCATTGTAGCCCTGCGAGTGCAATTTCTTCTTCGCCGGAGTGCGCTTCGTTTCTTTGCGGTGCACTTTATTGTTCTGTTCCATCTCAGCTGCTTAGTTGGAACTCCAAACTTCAAGCTTCAAAAGTTCAAGTTTCAAAGGTTGAAGAAAAAATTATTAAATTTTTTAGCTCATCGCCTTCCACATATGTATTTATGTACCTGCAAGTCACTGGAAAATAGAAAACAAAATTTTTTCCGGAATTCCTGAAACAGAAATACTTGCAGTGGAATTTGAAGATTTCAAAATTACTCAAAACGGTACTTCCGGGAACACAGCAAGCACGTGACACGGGCCACGGCTCCTCAGTGCTCAGTGCTCAGTGCTCACTGCTCAGACGGAGGAGGGACTGAGGGGGACTCAGAGGCGCAAAGACTCAAAGACTTATGAAAGGACTGAGGAGTAAAATCTTCATGCAGGCAGCAGAGCTTTCTGTTTTTCTAGTCTGGACTCTGGGACTGGGACTGGGAGTCTAGAGAATCGAGATTGAACTTTGAAGTTTTGTTTTGTTTTGTTTTGATTCAAATTGAAATTAA
The DNA here is from genome assembly GCA_030565045.1 of Starmera caribaea. Taxonomy (NCBI): domain Eukaryota; kingdom Fungi; phylum Ascomycota; class Saccharomycetes; order Phaffomycetales; family Phaffomycetaceae; genus Starmera; species Starmera caribaea. The sequence goes on from JAJMAV010000086.1 coordinate 8,776, forward strand.
ATTTACGGTTACATTTGTCAAAAGTTTTCTTTATTTGCTAGGTTCTCTATCAGAAAGCAAAGACTTTTTGGGTAACCTAGAGTTTTTGGTGGAGAAACAGCATATCGTGATATATCATGGTAAGTGTTCATTAGATTTCGATGCTTACGATTTGAAGAGTATATATTTAGGATTCAATGGAAACTAACTTTGCATCAGGTCCTCTACAAGAGAAAACCAGTGGACCTCCAAGTTCCCCCACCACTGCCAACAGACACTAATATAAGAGTTTGGTTCATTTCTTACACCAAAGAGTGGTTTACAAGGTATGAGGATTATCTGGCAAAATTAGATTACTACAATGAAAAAAAGTTTGTGTGCGAAATCACAGGAAACTCATGTTTGACATTCTTAGAAGCTTACCAGTCAGAAGTAAAAGAAATATCCTTGGTAGAGAAAAACTTTCCAGAGAGTTTGAAAGAGCCAATTTTGAGACATCTACAATTCAGCACTGTACCAAGAATAGACCAATTGGTTGATGAGGTTTACAACCTTTTTCGAAATGATTATTATCCTGGCGAGACTGTTATGGTGAGATTGAATGATTTCAAAAATGACTTCAAAACAAAATGTATCATTAGAGAGAAAGCTAAGTTCAACGCCGTTCAAACAGAAATAGGCATTAGACCAAGTTATTGTCAGTATAGAATTTCAAGAGCTGACACCGGGGAAGAAATTGTTGTCGATGAATCCCAAGTGACAAGAAATCGTAATCACTTCACTAAATGGTTTGTCAAGGCTTTTATTAAATTAACGGTTTCAAGGTCACCAAAAATTGGCGCGCCATGGATTGTTAAAGATACTTATTCATCTAGATACAAAATTCCATCTGATTATCCTCCAAATTTAGCACATTTCAAAGAAGTTCCCAAACCACTAACAGCTGTCAAGAGCAATTCTGTTGCAGCTAAATCTTTAGTCAAAATTAAGCCTAAGGAAGAACTGTCTGCCACCATTAAGGAAAAGACCAAAAATACTATTCATCATAAAAGCTCGCCAGTACTAGGCAATAAAATTGTGACAGAAAATAATAAGACATTACCAAGTAGCTACCTTGCAACACAGAGTAGAAAAATTGTTGAAGATCTGGAAAATCCATTTGTTATCAGTTTGGAACATAAAAGACCGATGCCTCATAGATTAGAATTTGATGGCTCTATACAAGACGCTTTAGAAACTTGGACTTTTTTGAATGTTTACCGAAAGCCTTTGGTTCTTGACACTTTCACATTTGATGACTTTATTACAGCAATAAACTGGGAGTCAAATACCACAAGATGCATGTTGTTGGATGAAATATTCTGTGCAATTTTGTCAGCATATATGGAAGAAGGGTCCAAAAAATTGACAGTTCCACTTATGGATGATATGGAAATGGAAGTCATTAATGGAGAAAACGAAGTCGAAGAGTCAGTAGAGGATACAGAACAGAGAAATGACTCATCGGATGCTGATAATGAATATCAATCAGACGAAGAAGATGAGGACGAAGAAACCAACAGAGTCGATGACTATTTTGAGTATAAGAATTTGACATGGCAAGATAGATTATCAAATAGAGTATTTAAAGACGGTAGTTGGCAGATAGTCTTGTTGGGAATTCTTGATATAATAAGCGAAATATCAGAGTACAGGTCTGTTATACGAGAAGTTTATGACATACTGGCACCAATTGATTTTCCTTGCTCATATAATGCTATCAGTACTCAATTCTATGAAAAATTACCAGCCCGTTTAAGATTAAAGGTACTAAGTATTCTATGTTCCTTGTTAGTTAATTCACCAATGGTTAGGAATCATATTGATAAATGTTTAGAAGAATCATCACAGTTAAGAAGAGAACGTCTTGAGAAATTGAGAGAATATAAAAATGCATTTGAAAACGCACAATTAGCAGATAAAAATCTGAGGGAACTAATTAGCGAGCTTAAGGGAAGTAACATCACCAATTCAATAAGCAATGATGCTAAAGAAAATGTGCAACAAGATCAAGCCAAGAAACGTCGTCGTAATATGAATAGATTAACCAAAATTCCTACTTACCAGGAATTAAAGTTGAGTGAAAGTAACCCAGAAGTCGAAAAATTAATAAAGATCAGGGCCGATCAGTTGGAAATTGCAGAAGGTTTAAGGTTAAAGAAAAGATCACTTGAAAAACAGCTACTTGAATTGGATATTCAACGAATGAAGCTTTTAGGTAAAGATCGATATTTCAACAGATATTGGTGGTTCGAACGCAATGGATTACCAAGCTTCAGAGGATCCACAAAGGCTGGAGAAGAAGAAGAAGAAGACAACGACGAAGATGAGGAAGTAGAATATGAAGATGATGACCAGGAATCAACCCATGATAACTATCTGATGGGTAGATTATGGGTCCAAGGCCCAGCTCAAGAAGATTACAAGTTATTAGGTGTTTCAAAGGACAATGTTAATAAATGGTATGAACTACAAGAACAGAATAATGATATGAAAACCGATGATTCTTTTGATGAGAATGGGTTGTTTTTCAAAAAATCACCAAATTTTCAGAAAATTACTGAAGAAGTTTTTCGTATAAGGTTCCAAGAGGATTTTTTTTCATCGAATTCTGGTCAAAAAAAGATAAATTCTCAAGTGAACATTTCAAATACGTCACCAACAACCAATATTACACGAAAGTTGTTTGAAGAATTACCAGATCCTTTATTTTCCTCACAAGATTGGAGATTTTTTGATGATTGGAAAGAAATTGATAAGTTGATTTCATGGCTAGATTCATATGGAACAAGGGAACATCTTTTATTAAAAGAACTGGAAAATCTTCAAGAAAATATGAAATCTTCCATTCAGTCGAGAAGAAAAACATTGAAGTTAAATATGAATTACTCAGAAAACGTGAAGAGTGAAATAGATATGAGCAAGTCCGATTCAGACACAGAGCCAGAACATGATACTGAAAACCGATCTGAATTTGAAGAGATTGATTCAAAGAGACCTTTCAAATCAAGATTTTCAAGTAGTTCACCTTCACAAAAACATAAAAGCACAAAACGTGAAGGTGATGGCAAACGTCTTTTGAGGGGTACACCAAATAAGATCATAGAATCTACAAAAGATAGGTGTGTCATTAGATGTATGCAATGGCAGAACCATTCGGCAATCGATAAATTTGGACATAGTCACTATGATGGATCAGCATCATCCTATGTTGATTCTGGTTTTAAGAAACGAAAAACAAGAAAAAGGGGAAGCGGCAGATAGAATAATAATATGAATGCTTAAATTAACAAGTAATAATGTACTAGTTAGATTTTTGATTGTAGTTCTATATGTAACTGTAGTACATATGTTATTTTTTTTTTTTTTTTCCAATATCATTTATTAAATTTAATGTTATACATGTCAGATTTTCAAAACTTTTCAAAACTGACAAAAAAAAGGAAATACATAAAAAAATTTGAAAAATCAAAATTCAAATTTAGCTGTAGCTAAACTTTCAAGGTAAAACAACATACACGGAGAACTGTTTAAGATGTTTAGCAGACCAACCACTAGTTTTAAATCTGTCTTCATTTTCAGGGCAGCAAGTTGTTTGAGACCCCAGTCCACATTCATAAAACCGGCACAAACAGCCAAACTGGTTTTTGATGGTCGTTCACCATCAGAAATCGCCATCTCTTCAGGATTGAAACAAGAAAGAGGAGTCACCGCTGCGCCAGTTGTCCCTAAGAAGAAGAGACCATTGTTGTCAGACTCTCGTTTAGAAGATGATAATTTTGAGATGCCAGCTTATCTCCAAGCTATTGGCCAGTTTTCTATCAAATTACTTAAATTAGATATGGATAGAATCAGAGCGGGACCTATAGCAGGCTCAGTTTATTATGCTGAATGTAAAGTTCAAGGCTTACAGTTTGAAAATGAACCTTTAAGTGAAAGTGCCAAATTCTATTATGAAAATTTAAAATTACCAAAGACATTTTCACAGTGGTTTCAGATCACAGCTTTACATTCATGGATGTTATTTGTCAGAATGAGAGCAATGCCGTTTAAGTATGGTCGTAACTATCAACAAAAACTAGTCGATAGATTTTTTAAGGATATGGAATTAAGACTAGTTGATGAGATGAGTATTAATTCTAAGAGAATTGCTGATCAGTATTTAAAAGATTATAACGCTCAAATGAGAGGTTTGGTCTGTTCATATGACGAAGGGTTTGCCACTGATGATGTCACATTAGCAACCGCAATTTGGAGAAACTTATTCAATGGTGAAAAAAACATTGATTTTGCACATTTAGAAGCTGTTGTTAAATATGTCAGAAGTAATTTATATGTTTTATCAAAAACATCAGATAGAGACTTTGCATTTGGTAAGTTTAAATTTGTTTCACCAGATTTAGTTGTCCAGAGATTCACTAAAGAACAAGAAGAAGATTTTTTACAAAAAGCTAAAGATTACTATGAACCAACCGATAAAGAAATTTTACCATCACAAAGAAGTTCTTTATCATATGAAATCTAGCTTAAATTTATATTATTTTCAGACCAATTCTGACCACTAAAGACTTTTTGAAAAAAAAACGGAAATCTTTAATAAAAGAAATGATCTTTGTGCATGTACATATATGGTTAGCTATTTATAGTTTATTAGTTTTGTAGACAAAAGGTAGTGACAAAGTACAAATGATCAAGGAATTTAGGCGCAAAAGACCCTGGAGCAAGAGTCAATTGATGTTCTGAGTTTTTCAAAATCTCTTTTGCTGCCAGTAAGCCAGCAATTTTATATAACTTAACTGCTTGAATGGTTGCATTGAATTTATCATCTTCATTAGCAGCTAGATAAGAAGCAATAACACTTCCCAAAGAGCAACCAGATCCTGTTACCTTACCCATTACTGCGTGCCCTCCAGTGAGAATTTCAAATTTTTGTGAACTATCAATTACAATGTCATTTTCACCTGTTACAACAATGATTGAACCTAATGTTGAAGCTAGCTGTTTAGCGGCGGATAGGACTTCTTTTCTTGGTAGTTTACTATTATTATCGACCCCTAATTGACCCATTTCACCATTTTTTAAACCTTTTGCAATCGTCATTATTTCAGACTCATTACCTTTGATAACGTCAAAATGACCTTTTGATAACAACTTGTTCACCAGATTTTTTCTAAACTCTGAAGCACCAACACCAACAGGATCTAGAACGATTGGCTTATTGTTATGGTTGTAAATTTCCACCGCGTTTAGATACATCTGAGTTTTAGAAGATGTTGGAGTTCCAATGTTTAACAAACACGCAACATGTGGAGCTTTCGTAAAACACCTGAAATCATCAAACTCTTCTGACATAACGGGGGATGCTCCAATAGCTAAAGTAACGTTAGCGTTGAATGATTTCACAACGTTGTTGGTGATATGGTGAACTAGAGGTTTTTTATCAGTGACATTCTTCGTCAACATACTATCATGAGTAGCTGTGGAAAAATCCGTGGTGAGTTCCTCATGTTGTTCTTTCATCAAGCTGATTGATTTTACATTCTTCACCAAGGACAGCATTTTGGCTGCTTCTTTTGCTGGATTCTCAGCTGCCATGATTTGGGACACCACTGCAACGCCGTCAATTGATTTACCACCTGGAACAGCACTTTCAAGGAAAATACGTTCAACGTTTGTGTCTTTGATCCCGCCTATCACGACTGTTTTGACACCTAATTTAACATTACAGCTGCGGCTACAGCAGCTAGTGCACGTCTGGTCGACGCCACGCTGGAGCACCTCAAGCACTTCTCGCACACCCTGTGGCCCAAAAGGTGGCCGCCTCAAGTCCTTCTTGGTCGCTGTGGCACAGACAGGCCCAACACCAACGTAGTCCACCACTTGCTCTTTGCCTGCTGCCCGTGCAAGCTCATTGTGGCGCATGACCTCTTGGGCCTCTGCCACACTGCTCACCGAGACACCAACAAGCTTGCCAGGCCCCAGCAGTGCTCGCACAACCTCTGCAGACATATCATCCTGTCCCACATGAACACCTTCACAACCCACCGCCAGGGCCACGTCCACACGATCGTTGATCAGCAGAGGCACCCCGTACTGCCTGGTCAAAGCGTGCACTTCTCGCGCCACTGACACAAAGTGGCGTGTGTCTGCTTTCTTCTCACGCAGCTGGACCACCGAAACACCGCCTTCCAGGGCCTGCGCCACCTGCGCCACCAAGCTGCTGCCTGCTGGCACCATCGAAGAGTCTGTTACCAAGTAGAGCGAGTAGTCGACTGCTTCCATGATTTAGTTGATTCAAATTGTGATTGATCGCATCCCTTATAACTGAAAGTTATAGGAAACTCTCTATTTATATGCAAGAAAAATACTGTTGTATTGGGATCATTTTTGTTTGACTACATATGTACTGGTTTGAACTTTGCTCAGTAATTTTAAAGAATTTCACACTTTTTATTCTAATAAAAAATTATATCTACATATGTACTACATACATAGCTGCAAATTGCAATATGTATGTATTTGAGCTTGAACTTTTGACTCTTGAGTGCAACTTGCAACACTGCAGGTCCCAGGATAAAAAAAACCCAGCAAAAATCTAAGATCCAAAAAAAAAATTAAAGAGTGTTAAAAATAGAAATACTGATACTCACGAGTCACTGTTCTTCCATCGCCATGAGACTGACACCTAACATTCTACTGGATGCTCCAAGCTACATTTCTCCTTTGAACGAGCGCGTGTTGCTGTTAAGGTCGTTGCGTGCTCCTTTCATTGAAAATTTAGAGACCGTGCAAAACCAGTTCGAATCAATAGATATGACTGACAATGAAATCACTCAATTAGATAACTTCCCTGAATACCACAAACTGAAAACTCTGCTATTATCACGCAACAAAATACATTCTGTTCAAGAATCAGCAACTATACATCTACCAAACTTACAAATGCTAAGCCTATTGGAGAATAATATTTCAAATTTTAAAGATATTCTAGCTTTAAAGAAATGTCATAAACTTTCAAAACTATACCTTAAAGGAAATCCAATTTGTTCCCTACCAAGTTATAGATCTTTCATCATTTGGTTATTTCCAAACTTGACAATACTAGATTTTGAAAAAATTAAAAAAACCGAAAGAGAAGAAAGTTTGAAACAATATGGAAATTCGTTTGATTCCAAAACCATACTGGCAGTTGAATTACTGGAGTATATCAACAATGAAGCCACAATATTCAATAAAGAAGAAGAAAATGTCAAATCTATTTCAAGAAAATTAACAGAAGAAGATAAACTCAAATTAAAACAAGAATTAGTGAACGCCAACTCTTTAGAGGAAATTGAAAGAATAGAACATGCTCTTAAAACTGGTTACATATAATATGAAATGGAAACAGCGCTCTTTTTTCTTTCTTAAAAAAAAATTAAATATTTGTAATAAATCGTCCTTTTTTTTAACCTAATATATTACCTATAGACATTTTTTTTTTAAAGTCTTCACTTGAATTACCTTCTATCTCTTCTCCATTTACCATATCATTGATAGCCAACTCTTTGGAAACAATCGAAACGTTTTGATTCTTATTATCGATTTGATTGAATATTGGATTGATGTTTTCATTATAATCACCATCATCATCGTTTGATGTGCTCGCAGTTGTTTCTAACAATTTAGCAGCCTCCAGAGAGTCCATATCTTTTGAAGAAATGTTATCATATTCAGCATTTTTTTTCGGTAATTCAAAATCAGAAATTAGACTTGGTTCATCAACTGAATGTTGCCTCAATGTTCCCTGAGCCAATGTTTTCAAAAACCCATCAGAAACAACATATCCATCACCATCTTTTTTTTTCTGAAAAATTTCATCCTCATCTCCTTCAACAATTGGTTCCCCATTACACCTTGGAATTTTCAATTTAGAGATACTTGGTAATTCTTCAGGAGGAATGTAATTGGATGTTGGGGATTGGACGACTGGAATCAAATTTTGAGAGTGTTGTGCCAATGAAGTGGTTAATCCAATAGAAAAACTCAATGGAAATGAACCTACAGGTGATAAAGAGGAATTCACTGCAGCTGTGGCCAATAAGGTACTATGAGGTCCATATGGAATTTGAAATTTAGGAAACTTTGAATCATCAACCCGTGCAATACAATCTGATTCATCATCAATTCCATACTTGCTACCACAAAGTGGTTCATTATGAGCTTTCAATAATTTTAAATAAGATAAAGAATCTTCTTCTGCAACTTCAAAAAAATTATCGCCATCATCATCTTCCGTTATGTTCGTGTCCTTAATTTCAATATCTTTACCAGTAGTATCAGCAGTTGTCAATTCTTCTTTAAATTGTTTAATGGTCTTAATTGTAAAATGACAGTTGAAACATAAAAGACTAGTCGAATCAAGATTATACCAATTTATAGTGGAGGTTGTCAGACACTTTGAGCACTGAGGTTTTGTATAGGATTCTTCTCCTTCGTGAAGTTCATCCTCAATTTTTTCCTTATTTTTTTCATCTGAATTATTACCCAAATTTGAGGTTTTTCTTTCTAATTTATTAAACTTGATTGAAATTTCTTGAAATTCCTTGAATCTTCTTTGTAAACCTGTAAGATCAAGGGATTTTCCGTGATCGATTGATATAAGACCTTTATCTTCTAAAAACAACTGTATTAAAGGTGAAGAATCTTGTTGTTTATAACGTTTTCCTTTAAAAGTTGTTGGTAAATAATGAGCAAAATCATGCTGGTAATGATTCGAGCACATAAAAAACGGTTCAATTTTACCATACTGGTTGTTGACTTTGATGCTTTTAGCATCTGGGTTTTCATCAATCTTGAATTTGAATCCAACCAATCCAACGTTATCATGATGACTGAATTTAGTCAAAGATTCAATACTAATTTTATGATCACAAATATTACATGTAATATATGATAATCTTTTTTGTTCATTTGTATCGCCATTTATTCTTAAGAGTTCATCAGCAATGACAATATTAGAATTCAGAATCGGTTGAAGTCTTGTATTACTTCCAATGGACAATCGTTCATTGAAAATTGCACATATTAAATGAACCCATTGTCCTTCTTTAGTTCTTTTCAAACCAAAATTTATACCTCCATCACACCCAATATTACAAATAACACAAGAATAATCAGTAGAACAAACTGGATTCAAAGAATTACAACATGGATCACAAAACCATTTGTACATAGTCAATCCATTTCTATTATCTGGTGTTGAATGATTTAAACCATAACATTCAGGATGAACAAACATTCCACAATGATAACATAACAAAGCATTTTTATCAACTCTCAACAAACAAACAGAACAATTTTTATTCCTCGTGAAGGGTTTCATGACTTTTGAGGAGTTTTTAGTAATAAGAGGAGACCTTTGAATGAAAATTTCTTTGAATTTTGGTCTAGAATTGTACAAAGGAGATGAAATTTTATAGTAGCGTTCTTCAATTTCTTTTTGTAAGGCAGAATTAGAACAATCTGTTACAACATTTGATATGATTTTTTCAGGATCTACCGTATCAGTAAGCAATTTGAATATGACAGGAGAATCGTGATCTGATGGATCAGAAGTCTCATTTTTAGGCTCAGAGCAATCAGATAAAAGAACAGCATTTGATTCAGAGTTGAGAGTAGTTTTCTTTCTATATGGTCTCTTGACTTTCTTCTCAACAGCTTCAGGTGGAAGTACCAATCTTGAATTTTCTTCTTTGAGTTGTTTCTCTGATTTTTTCTTCTCCCTTCTCTCTAATTTTTCTTTTTGTTTTCTTTGTTTTTCTATCTCCTTCTCTTTTTCCTTTTGGTCTTTTTCTTTTAACAATCTTTCCTTTTCTTTTTTTCTTTTATTTCTTCCTTTATCCTCTTCTTCTTTTTCTACCAGGAACAACTCCTTCCCCTTCTCCTTTTGCACCTTTTGTTTCTTTGGAGGGTCGTTTTCAGGAGATCGAGATGACTGCTTTCTCTTCAATTTTCCGTTTCCTTTGATATCACCAGATCCATTAGAAGTATCTCCAAAAACATTCGTACAAGTTTTTGAGCTTGAATTCAAAACTTGAAGGTTGACAGGTGTGAAATCCAACGGCTGTCCCAAAAAATCAGCTCTAGATTTGATTATGAGTTCAGCATCTAAAACCAATTCGGATTCAATTTTCTTTTTCCAGCCATTTCCGCCTCGTTGGCCAGATTTTCTCAGGACTTCGTTCGGATTTTCCCAAACAACGGCATAACGCCTCCAGATTCTTGCACACCTAGCACACAGTGACATTATTGTTGATTTATCTTCTTTCTCAGTGACAGGATCAATCAAAAACTGAGGGCCTGGTGATCTAAACCATTGTAAAGAATCCAAAGTTTTACAGTGTTTACATTGAAATTTTCTTCTGGAATCAAGTTTTGAAACATCATAAGAAGAATCATCATTTGGATTTGCTAAGTTTTCTTCAATTCTATTTGAAATATCTTCTTTGATTTTGTTTTTTTGCTTTTTACGACCTTCAAAATTTCCCCAAATTAAACGACCGTTTTTAGTTTTCTTCCAAAGATAATAAAATCTAACAATCATTGCACTAGATTGAGTTTTAACAGCTTTATAAACGGGATGTAGTTCACTTCCATATAATTTAATAGCATCCTCAAATTTTTGTATTTCTGACTTTGAAAATGTTGGTTCTTTCAAAGATTTTCTAGTGATTAATTTATTTAATTCTGTTGCTTTCTCAAAATCATAATCAGAATCAAGCAGGTTTTTTAAAATTGCATCAATAAAATTTGGAGTGGAAGGTAATAAACCTAGTTGAGTGGCAAATATTTCACAGTTCTTAATATAAGAATCTAGACTTTTTTCAAATTCTTCATCATTCAATACTGTACTTTCTGTACAAGTCACCGGATTTTTCCACATCAAAGTAGCAGTTGATTCATCCACACCTCGTTCAATGTACCCCTTTGGACGCTCTTGTAACCAAGAAGGAAACTCTGCAGGATCAGTATTTTCAAATTCTTTTGGTAAGGGTAAAGTTTTGGTCGGTTCTTTAAGATGATTTACAGCAGATCTTCTTTTTTTTGACTTTGGTCCAGGTCTTTTTGGAGCAGAAAGAGCCACTGATGGGTACTTACTTTGAAATTCCTGACTTAATTCACTGTAATCGTAATATTGAACACAATGGCCCCACCAATCCTGAATTCCTGTCAATTGATGTTTTGAGCCCAATCTCGAGGCAGCTCTCGCATATGGTCTATCCTGGAGATCCAAAGCGTCTTCTAATTTCGCATGCATTCCAAGATACCTGTAGTTCCACTCTTCTTTCAATCTTCTATTGGCTAAACTTAAAGCTCGATCATTCTCAAGGAACTGGACGGCAAGCTCTTCGTACAAAGGCATTTTGCTATGGTGATGGGAATTATAATTATTTGTGTCTTGATCATCAGTATTGAAATTAGAGTTTTGATCATCAAAAGAACTTTGCTCTTTAAAGGGTAATAATTTTTGAGTTTCCAGTTTTTTCGTACAGTTGATACAAGACCAAGCAAAACCTCTTGCTGGTTTTCTCAACAAAGGCGGATCCAGACATAGCATATGATAAACTTCTGTACATTCACAACACTCGATTGATTCACTAGGATTACACCATTGATGACATTTGGAACAACTTTTTGGGGATTGCAACATATCTTTTGCTTTCCCCGTTTCAACAAAAATATACTGAAATCTCTTGTTCAAAGCCTTGTAGTAGTTTGTGGGCAAGTTATTTAAACGGGCAGTTGGTATAACATCATAAAATCTGATCATATACCTATCGAATAAAGTATCAAACCAGAAGTTGTTTGGGGATAATTTGTAAACTTCAAGATCTTTTATTTCCTCTTTATGTTTCACATTACAAACTCCCCTGAAAGCATGTAGAGGACAAGTGTCCGAGTGCATTGAAGCAAATAGCTGTCTTGAATCAGAAGTGTGTTTAGAAATATCTCTTGCTCTATAAAACCAGTTGATCTTGAACACATAAGCATCAGCTGATTCCTGGAGATGCTTCGAAATGGCTTTACGGTTGTTGTGGTGGTGATGATCATTTCTGTGGTTGTTTTCGTCTCCATCTTTTTTAACAAAACCCATGATTGTCCCAACGTAATAAGGTTCACCTGGAGGCTCACAAACCAAGTATATGGTGTCGTTTTTTTTCAATGAATGACCATTGCTCAATAACAGCTCCACCCCGTTATAAACAACAGCATCAGTTAGATCCAAAAGAATAGGAAAATCAAAAGCTTTGTTATTTGAATTAATTTTTGGTTGAAAATTTAGAGGGAAATTCTCGTCAACAGGAGACTCTGAGCGGTTTAAAGATGAGTCCCCAGCAGTAGAAGAAAATGATGTGACACTTAAAGGGTCACCGTGCGTCGTGGCATTTTTTTTAACATATTTTCTTTTTGTAGTTGCAGTTGCCGTACTACTCTGAGTAGAATTCTGAGTAGAATTCTGACTGTTGGCAGTATTGATAACATCGTTGTCCTCATCCTCACGCTTCTCCGAGTAGTCAATCTTTGTTGTTCTTCTCGCCGAACGCTGCAAAGGTAGCTCGTCAGCCATCTTGATTCTCTGCTCTTTTAAATGAAATATGTACAGAAACTTTTAAAATTCAAATAATGAAAAAAAGTTAAAACGCATTAGTTTCGATAATATTGTATGTACATACAAACATACACTATTTATATATGTACATTTTAAAGTCATATGCACTCAGTATTTACACTGCAGTACCTACTGGCTCCTGAGTACAACATCAATATTAATTAAATATGAATATGGTTACAATTATTTCTTTTGTAAAATACAGGTACGTCCTAATGGTAAATAAAAGAATCAAAACGGCCTATAAATATTTGATATTAGGCATGCATTTCAGTTTACTCGCTGATTGCTCAATAATCAACGTCTCCAACTTTTTCACTAAACGATGCTGGAGGAGCAGCAGCAGGAGCTAATGCTCCTTGTGCTTGTGCTTGTGCCTGTGCCTGTGCCTGTGCCAAATGTGCTGCTGGTGCTGTTGGCAACAGATGTTTACTAGAAGGACGAGTGTGTCCATGTTGGCCACCTGAATTACGTCTGCCATCAAATCCTCTGTCATGAGCTTTGTCGTACTTTCTGTCTCTATCTCTGTAATCCCTGTTTCTTTCTCTATCTCTGTAATCCCTGTTTCTTTCTCTATCTCTGTAATCCCTGTTTCTTTCTCTATCTCTGTAATCCCTGTCTCTATGATTTGTATTCCAAGAGCCGTACCTGCTGTTATGGTTATTGTAGTTGTTACTATTATTGTGTCTGTTGTGCCCATGTCCATGTCCTGAAGCATGATATGTTTGTGAATGTCTGCTGCTATGTGAGTTATGCTGACCTGATGGAATAAAGTGAGGTGCTTTGAAACCAGTAGTATAAGGCTGAAATTTTTGTCCAGGCAAAGCAGAATGTCTTGAATCAACCATCATATTCTTATTAGGAGTATGAGAACTTGAAATCAAATTTGTATTTGAATTTGTATTTGAGCTTGGACTCAGATTTGAAATTGCATTTGAATTTGAGCTTGCAACTGAAACTGAAATTGGATTTGGATTACAATTTGAAATTGGGGTCAAGCTTCGGTTTAAACTTGGATGTGGTTTTGTATTTGTATTTAAGACTGGATTTGGAAGAGATGTAGAAACTGGAATAGGCATTACACCAGCTGATTTGATATTGGTTGATGTATTGGTTTTGTAAGAATTCTGCCCTGGAGTTACGCTTGCACTACGAAGCATGGCTTCTTTTTTCTTTTTGAAATTTGCAGCATCTGATTCATGACACTCTTCAAAATTGGTTTTAACATGTTCCGTTGGTTTTGGATCGTTTTGAAAATATTCATGTTCCAATGCTTTCAGTCCAGTTATTCTCTTGTAAGGATCCAGTGTCAAAAACTCTGATAATAGCTGTATTCCAGCTGGATCTCCAACAAGTTTTCCAAATCGCTCTCGAAGATTTCCTTCAATTGGGTTTATTTTAATCTCCATAGCTTGCAAATTGTATTTCTTGAGTCCTGGAAAGTTCTCTTCGTTTGCTGAACCAACAAGCTTAAACACCGTATGTATTTGGTCTATGTCAGATTTACCAGTGAGTATAGGTGATCTTTCAAACAACTCTCCAAACACACACCCAACACCCCAAAGATCAACTGCTGTGGTATATCTTCTTTCTCCAAACATAATTTCTGGTGCTCTATACCACCTTGTCATCACTACTTTGGTCAAATCCTGTACTCCACCACCAGGTTTTTCTAATGTAGGAGTTTCCCCAGAATACTGTCTGGCTAGACCAAAATCACCAATTTTTAAAACACCCTCATAATTAATCAAAATGTTTGAAGCTTTAATATCCCTGTGCAAATAATTGTAATCATGTATAAAGTTCAGACCTCTAAGTAACTGCATCATAATGGATTTGATATCACTAATCTCGAGCTGAATGTCAGGATTGGCCAATATACCAGTTAAATCGTAAGACATATACGGAAACACCATATAATAGGCCATCAAATCAGTTTTCGCTGAAGCTATTGGGTTGTAATTGTTGTTGTTATCGTCCTTGAGAGGTTTGTCGTGAACTAAGTCCACGAGCTCGATCACATTGACGTGCTTCAGCAGTTTGAGAGTTATAATTTCTCTATAAGCTGTTGTTGGAAACCCATCTGCACCCTTGTGGTCCAGTATCTGCTTCATAGCCACTAAGTGCTTCTTCAAATTGTCCCTGGACTTATAAACAACACCAAAGGTTCCTTGACCAAGCTGTTTAATCACAGTGTATCTTTCTAGCTTGGAAATTCCACTGACAAAATGTTCATGAGGTCTTTTCACCGTTGGATGGGTGTGCTGCACAGCTGCTTCCATCTGAACAATATTCTCTGATGCAAAATGAGCTATCTGTACTCTCTGTGTCTTGCCGCAAGTCGCTGAACGGGATAAACAAGACACAACAATTGTGTACATATTATATTGTACATACATTTGTATTTTTTTTGTTTTCTTTCTTTCCTTAGAGTCGATATTGAGAAAAAAACAAAAAAACATCAACATTTCACCTCGAAGTGCACTGTCTTTCTGTCACTGAATAATATAGCTGGAAGCACTACAAAAACAGTAGAATTGCTGTTCACATTTGACAAAACAGAAACAAAAAACAGCAACAGCTGTTTGCAGAACTCTATTTTCTGGCACTATCATTTTTATCGTGTCTTTCTTTTAGCAGTGATAGAATAAAGTTAAAGCAGTATGATAGATGAGCGAGATTTTCCCGAGATCCCAGGTGAACTTATGCCTCAGCCAGTGGCATTTGATCTGAGGCAGGAGGTTCGTCGCTTGCTCAACAGAAGAAGAGATGATTTTGTTGGTGCTCAACCAGTAAGTTTCCAATCTAGGCATTTATCAGAGAATTTGATGAAGCATGACTATTTTGTTTGTGAGAAGTCAGATGGGTTAAGATGTTTGTTATTTTGTGTGATGGATCCCAATGGCCAGGAAGCTGTCTTTTTAATCACCAGGGAAAATGACTATTACAGAATACCTAATTTCCATTTTCCTATTGTTCAAGATGAAAATTTATTTCAGAACAAAACTCTGATTGATGGTGAACTTGTGATATCCAAAAGACCAACTGATGGCGTCAAAGAGCTGAGATACTTGATGTTTGATTGTCTTGCTATAAATGGGTTGAACATTACTTCTAAGCCTTTAGTGAAAAGACTAGGTTACTTAGATGAACAGTTTTTCAAGCCTTACTATAAATTGAGAACTAACCACCCAAAGGAATGCGAAGCATTTCCTTTCAAAGTCAACTTGAAGAATATGCATCAATCTTTTAAATTACAAAAATTGTTTGACAACTTGAAATACTTAGGTCATGTTTCTGATGGATTAATCTTTACATGTTGTGAAACACCATACGTCTCAGGAACAGATGAAACTCTATTGAAATGGAAACCAAGCGAAGAGAATACTATTGATTTCAAGCTACACTTAGATATTCCTGTTTATGTTGATGAAGATTTAAATCAAGATGATCCAAATAGAACTTATTTTGATTATGATTCAAAACCGAATTTTGAATTACTAGTATGGTATGGTGGTACAAATTATCAAAAATTTAATGAGAGTTTTTTAATCTCTGATCAAGAATGGGAAAAATTAAAAGCTTTAGAGACGCCATTAGAAGGAAGAATAATAGAGTGTAATAAAGATGAAAATGGGAATTGGAATCTTTTAAGATTTAGAGATGATAAATCAAATGGAAATCATATTTCTGTTGTTGAAAAAGTTTTGAGAAGTATTTCTGATGCGGTTTCTAAGGAAGAATTGATAGAGAAGGCCAGTGAAATTGAGAAGTATACTAAAATGAGAGAAAATGAGAGAAGACAAGCCCATTCTCAACACCAAGCGCAATCAAAACAAATACATTCTCATCAAAGTCCCCAGGAAATGAGCAGAAAAAGAAGCAGCGAAGAATTGCCTTCGTATGACTTTGAGGAAGATGACGACGACGAAGAAGATTTTATCAATGGAAAAGAAGAAAATAAAAGACAGCGTAAAGATTAGTAGTATTGATTCTTCAATACGGGCTTATTGATTTTATTTATGAGTTTGGTGTTTAATAGAACTTTTATTGGTTTTACTACCAGAATAAGATCTTACATGATTAATGTCAATAATAAGTTATGTACTATATTGTATGATACTCAAATGTAACAGGAATGATGTAATAGGTAATTAACAACAAGTATCGAGTACATATATGATTCTAGTATAAAGATTTCGTTTTGCTTTCTTTTCTCTTTATTTTGTTATATTATTATTTATATATACATGGGTTATTTTAAGCTCAGTAGTATAAAACGGATTTCAATAATTCTCTTGGATTACCATGACCACTCACAGCAAATTTTTCCTCAGTCAATCTTTCAACTGTTTTGTTTTCATCAACTGAAGTGAAAGCATTAAACTCTTTTAATTTTTTAACTAATTCCGCAACATTATCTTTGGTTAATAATTCATTTTTGATAACTTTAATATTGTTATTTTTGATAATGTTATATAATTTCAGATCAAATTTTTTATGATTAAAATATGGATCAAAGTCAGCTTGACCAGTAGACATCAATAGTGTATCTTTGATATAAACACTTTCATTAGTGTTTGCTAAGAAAACACCACCTTTGGCAAAAGATATTTCACCATTGATTAATTTTAACAGAATGTTTGGAATTTGTAGACGTGATATATGCAATGGTGTGTTATCAAAATCACGATAGACGGTGGTAGAGTTTGCCAACAAAGCGTTAAAAGAGTCAACAGTGATGAAAACTGGGAATTTAGTTTGAGAAGATAGTTCATGTATGAATCCATTCAAAACAGTTCCTGCATATTTTGGTTGATAGTTGAAGGAAACCAAATCTGCTAATGTATTTGAAGTATTCAAAACAACTCTAGAATTTCTATTGATTTCTTGTAATTGATACTCTCTAGTTAATTTAATTTGCTTCAAAGTATTGTAACTGACAGCACGGATCATTCTAAACAATCGTTTTGTAAGCATTGGTTGTTGAAAAATATCCATATCTTTTGAGTAAAGGAAATCTTTTTTACCATTGACCAAATCTAGTGATTCTTTAATTGGTATTATCACTGAATCCGAGCCAGAAGTCATCAAGACTTGGGCCTGTGCTAGTAAAGTAGATTTACCAGAACCTGGCAAACCACTTATAAGAATTTGATTATCCTTGGTACTAGCTGTTCCGGCCACAGCAGCGTCAATCATTTCTTTCAAGGTCAATAACTCTGGCTTGACAACTAACATAGGTTCACCAACCCATTCAGCATGACCATCCCTAGTTAACGCATGTAATTTACCCAACTTTGCCAAATCCGATCTGGAAAACTTCACCACTTGGCCTACCGGTATGTTTGTATGCTCTAAAACTGGGATATCAGCTTCACCGGTGAGTTTGGTTGGTTGTTTTAAAGTGGTGCTAATGAAGTCATTAAAACTCAAGTGAGTACCAGCATTTTTACGAGGAATATTTTTATAGTCGCTACCTCTGTTCTTGAAAGCCTTCAAAGACTTCTTCTTCATATACTGAGCACTGCTTGCTGAAAAAAAACGCTGGAAACTGAGCATCGTAACTAGTTGGCGATTGATGTGAGACTTTTTAGACTTTAGTAGTTGCAAAATAAAGTTGTTCACTCAGAGAAAAATCGATGTTTTTGTCCAACAATTGAAAATTTTGAAAAAAAAAAAAAAGTTTCTACTACAAGTGTACTGTAATCTTGATACATACATACAAAACAACGGCAAAGTTCTAGTTAAAGAAAACAAGAAAAAGCTTGAATTTAATTGAACTGAAGCGTTATTATTTGCCAACCACCAAACGTCAGATCATAAAGGTTTTTAGTCAATTGCTCATATACATCATCATCATCGCATGACTGAAGGTTTCTGATTATATAAGATATGGGTGTTTATTACAAATTTTCTCGTAGGTACTATGTAGTATATTATGTATATACACTCTGGACACAATACTGTTGTTACTTGTACACTGATAAAGTCTGGTTACTACTCCTGGATACTGTCATTCTTCTCGTTTGGAATAGCAATTTCAGCAACAGCAACAGTTTTGTCAGAAGGAGAAGCACTTTTGGCAGTTAAGAACTCAAACGCAGTTTCATTGGCAAATGTGTCAATGAAATTGTAGAAACTGTTGAATGCGTTTTCTTTGACTTCTTCCGCGTAAACTTTATCGTAGATATGTTTCATTTTGAATGCATCCATCTCTTCTTGGTATTTGGTAAAATCAATTGGATTGTAACCAAACTCACTCAATCTTTGATCATACCCTTCGTAAACAGGTTGCTCTAGCAGTAATCCCAAAGCTGGCGCTTTTGGAATATTCATCTTGCGATTTTCAAATGCTTGATCCATTCTATCAATAGGACAACCTGTTCTAACAATCAATGAAGCCATCGCAATCATTTTTCTAATTTGATGTAGCATAAAAGATTGTCCATGAATTTTAATAGAAACCCACTCGGTATTATCAATGACGAAAGGTGTGCCAAGTGTTATTGTTTTCATAAATCTAATGTTACTTGGGTCCTTAAAAGATTTACCAACAGTAAAATTATGGAAGTTATGTGCACCCAAATATTTTTGTAAAGCTGCATCTAAGTATTTCAATTTAGTTTCGGTTGCTCTGTAATTTCTCTTCAGTTCAGTTTCAACAGATTTGTATTTACGAATCAACTGAACAATTGGTGGATTAGATTCATATTCTTCTCTAGATAAATCATTCTTGAATTCACTTATTTGTTTCAATTCTTCTTCGGTGAAATTACATTTACCCAATTCCTCTTCGTATCTATTCCAAAATTTGACATCCTCTTCATCAACGTGCGTCACACCTGGATTCTCCAAAGCTTCTTTGGCAACTTTCAATCCTAAGTACGAAGATGGTTTTGGAGCAACAAGGGAGTAAGTTGGTAACAAATACTCATAAACTCTAGAACCACACATTTTTCTTGCATCAAAAGTTTTGTTGACTCTTTCAATACCCCAGACCCTAATTTGTTCGGGAAGCTCAGCATTGATTTTTTGCAAAATATCATCTCCTTGAATATTCAATTTCAATGAAATCAAATTACCTGCAGCATGAACACCTTTATCTGTTCTGGCAGCTCTGATCAAACCAGACTTTTTTGGATCATCAGCGTTATATTTGGAGATTGCTCCTGTTTTCACAAACGCATCGAACAAAGCGCCTTCGATAGTTGAATGGGGTGGATTCAACTGCATCCCATGGTAGCCAGTTCCACAGTATCCTATTAAACAGGCAACTTTCTTTTTAGGTTCTCTTGCAATAGGGTTTCCGTTTTCGTCCAACAATGGTGCTCTAGGAGTTCTAGGCTCCCAATCACGTTGCCTGCAAACTAGTTAGTACTTAAATCTCTGCAAGAGCACACAAGCATATATGCATCCAAATCTCACACTTTTTGCTTCTTGAACTTGTTGTTACTACTGGTTTTGTGATCGTCCCCAGCCTTGCGGGTCTTTGAGTGATCGTCTCCACCAGCTTCTGAAACAGCTTCAGCATCCTTTTCCCCCGCCACAACAGCTTCAACAACGTCCTCAGCAGCCATTTTATTTAGTTGCAAGTGCAATAAATTTTATTTCACAGCTAGTCAAAAATTTTTTTTTTTTGAATCCATGCGATGAGCTTACCCTGCCAGAAACTGGTACAAGTGTCAAGCTGCAAGCACTGCTGTTCCAATTTCCTACAAGTCATGAGCCACTGCCAGTGATAACAAAAAAGACCTGTTTTGTTTTCCAGCATCAGCATTTCATTATATGTACTATATATATTTTATTGTACGTGTGTAGTACATACTGTAGTTGTAAAACCTAGTTTCCCTCACAAATAGTATGTATTCTAAATATATATATTTACTAGCTTTTTTCCGCTCGACTTCGTCTTCGCTCCATTTTTAATTAGTTGATGAGACTAAAATTTCTAAATTTTAGTAAGAGGTAAGCCTCTAGTTGCTTTACAAATATTAGACTTTGAAGAATTTGAAATGAAAACAAAATAACGAAGAGTTTAGCATCATTTGATAACCATATATCCAATTTTTTACCTTATTTCTAGAAATCGTAGTACTAATCCTTGACTTTCTTTTTCCCTAAGTTAAAGATGGATTGTAAGTTTGGAAAACATTATCTTTTCTATCATCCATATCCGTAATATCATTATCAATTATCTTTAAGCTCATCTGAAGGATATCATGAAATCTCAATGGAATTTTCATCAGCATTGATCAATCATGCAATTATGCAGAAGAAATAAGAGCACTTTAGCTCTTTTCTTTCTATCTGCTCTGTTTATGTATCATAGTTCAACTGCCAGTGCAATTAGCTGGCTTGAGTAGCAGTCAAGTCGTTGATGACATTAATTGTGTCAGATCTTGTAAAGAAACATCTGTATTAGGTAAGTTTCCTAAAACAGTTATTTTTATTAGGCTTTTTCCATTTCGATCTCAAAAGACGTATAAATTTTTTCTAGCTTAGTGAGTGGTATCGCTATATCGCTTCAAGCTCATAGAATAGGATACTCAAGTTTCAATAAATATAATGGGATTTTTATTGAGATATTCATCAAAACGTGAAATTTTACTAACAAAATTGGCATGATTTTTGTCAAAATTTTCAGTTTTTTCAAAAAATTGCTGTTAACTATGTAAAAATGGCCATTTTCAACTGCAAATTTAAGTAGCTTCCCGTTTGAATTTAAAATATCTAAAAAGATCGCAGAGATCAGCTAGCCAAGTACTACAACTCTACGTTTTCAGTCAAGTTGCCACATTAATTTGAAATTTTTCCAATTCCCAGTTTACCCGGAAGGGCGTTATTCTAAATTCTAAATATATATGTCGCATCCCGTTCGTAAGTATGTCCCATATGAAAGTTTTTTTTTTTGGTACGTCCGGTTTACAAGTACTTCAGTTTCGGTCATCCCATTGATAAGTAGTTGAGTATGGGACAACTTTTCGCTCAATAATAAATACATGAAATGACAATTGGATACTGTAGAGAATGTGCTAATGGTGCTATCCCCAAAAGATTGTTCAATCTAGAATAATTTTGAGTGTTTTACGTTTGAGTCGAAAAACCATTAAGAAAGCAAAGGAAACTACAACTTTAAATGATTGCAAAAACATCAAAATTTGTAAAAGTACTTTCGAACGGAACAGTACCATTCTTCAGTACTTCTCTATGGGATAGTTTTTTTTTCAGAATTACTTCCGTATCAGTTTAAAAGTACTTCTCTACGGGACGGCCCATATAAAAGTAATTTATTTTTTCACTACTTACATACGGGACACCACATATATATTTCTTTTTGTCGATGGTTGGTAGGGGCACATCACCTTTTCTTGAATTTTAATACGTGAGTACCATGGTTGTAGAGGTCTGGGTGGTACCTTTCTTCTGATAGTAGTGGCTTCCTAAAATTCCATTGGGAAGGTCTTCAAAATGGCGGCTGAAAATCGCGTTTTTCCCATAGTTAAGAAATTTTTTTGAAAATTTCGAGAAAAAAAGTGTCAATTTTGTTAGCGTAAATAAACGTTATCGCAAATTACTCAAAAACTAAACAGTTGTATCTTCTTAAGCTTTCACAGCAGTGAGGATATACTACTATCTTCTCACAAAATATAATAAAATCGTAGGAGCCAATTTCAAGTAAATTACTGGAAAATTTATGTAAGAATTTAGTAATCAAACGCGCTTTGAATTTCAATCAAATATCAAGTGTTTCTCTTATAATCAAAACAATTATTATATCAGTATTATTGAACCTAATATAATTCTAATCATAGCTTATTATATAGTACTACTGTCTTTTCAATTGGCGCAGCTGTTCTGTAATTGAGACGAAATATATATATTTAGAATAACTCCCCAATGCTGTCTAGCATTTCATGCTGAAAGCCATTATAAGCTTTTAGCCATTTCAGTTTACCCTACAAAAATGAGCGAAGACGAAGTCTGAGCGAACAAAACTATGTAGCTGTATTTTAGTATGATAATATTTTGAAAAGAAAAAAAAAATTTTTAGCACTACATACCACTATTGAAGTTTCTCTTCATCTCCCTTCAGCCATGAGACCTTTGACCGAGGAAGAGACCAAGACGGTTTTTGAGAAATTAGCAAGCTATATTGGAAAGAACATTGCTCTTTTGGTGGACACCTCATCCACTTCAGAGCACTACGTCTTTCGTTTACAAAAAGATCGTGTTTATTATGTTTCTGATAAAATATCCAACCTAGCCACCTCTGTTGCTAGACCAAATCTGATGTCCATTGGGACTTGTCTTGGTAAGTTCACCAAAACAGGAAAGTTTAAGCTTCATGTTACTGCTCTACCCATCTTATCCAAACATGCAAAGTATAAAGTATGGATCAAACCAAACGGTGAAATGCCTTTTTTGTATGGTAACCATGTTTTAAAAGCACATATTGGGAGAATTTCAGATGATATTCCAGAACATGCAGGGGTCATTGTTTACTCAATGAGTGACGTCCCTCTAGGTTTTGGTGTTTCTGCTAAGGCTACCGCTGAAACTAAAAACCTGCAACCAACTGCCATTGTTACTTTCAGACAGAGTGACATTGGTGAATATCTAAGAGAAGAAGATACTTTATTTACTTAATCATGCACATTAGAAAAATCCAAACTTTAGAGTCATAGTATAAAACAATTGTAGTGATTGTATAACATATATACACTTAATCAACGACCATTTTTTTATTCTTCTTAGTAGAGCCACTGTTTGTTGCATTTACAGTACTACCAGAAACAGCAAGGCTTTCTTCAGTGGTGTTGTCTGCAGTGCCACCTTGTGTATCTTTACCTTTGGCCTTCTTTCCTTTTTTAGGTTTGTAATATGATCTATCTTTCATTGGTAACCATCTTTCTTGATCAACAGTATCCAAATTCTCTAAAGCTAATAATTCAAGTTGTCTCTTGGATCTATGCGATTTACGTTTAACCAACTTTCTGACTTTATACATATTTGATAAATTTGCTGAGTTGGAAGAGATTTTGGAGATAACTTCATTCACCAAATCTTCTTTATTGAATCTTGCAAATTGCAATTGATTATCAATTTCTTCATCTTTCAAATCAGAATTAGCAGAAAAAACTTTGGCAATTAGTTCATCTTGCTTATATGTCTGTAAAATGTTCAATAATTCAGTAGCCTTTGCAGTTTCCAAATTTAAAAACTCAATTGAGATTTTCTTTATAAATTCATATTCCTCGCCAGTAAATTCCCTTTGTGAACGAAATTTATTATACACCCCACTGAAAACTTTTAATTTACCTTTGATGCTTCCTAAGTTTTCATTTAATCTAACTAGTAAACTTGAAACACCTGGACTATATTTTAAATCATCAGATAAAACATTTAAAATTTTAACACCAGCATCATAATTGCCAATACTAATATTGAGCTGAACTGCTGCTAAAACAGCGCTGATATCCTTCGATTTTAAAGCATAATGGTATAACTTGGAAGCTTGTGTTTTGACAGAATCAAGTTCGAAATCAACACCCGATTTTTCTATTTGTTTTAAAATCTTAAATATTAATTCATTGGAGTTTCTAGGTTTAATTGATTTTCTCACTTTAATTGCTAGTTTATAATAGTTTAACCAAAATTCAATACTTTGAATATATGAAAATCTTGAGGAAAAAATCTGAATAGAGTTAGGATAGTTTAACTCTTTAAGAATCAGTCTGTAATTAACACTCATATAATCTCCTTGTTTGATTTTATTTGAAATCAAATTATTTTGCAAAACTAGAGTGTTTAAATCATCATTAATTCCCATTTTTTCTAAACTTTCCAAAATTTCAATAGATCCATTCAAATCACCCAATCTTTCAAAAATTAAAGCTCTTTGTAATAAAATTGGGAAAAGTTCAATATTACGTTCAGTTTCATCATTAATGTTTGCTTCTTTACACGCCTTTTCCGCCAATGCCAGTAGTTCTAGAGATTTGTTAAAATTTGAAAGCGAAAATTGTATCATTGATTCATTTAAAATTAAATCATAATTGTTGTTATTTCCATCAACTGGATAATAAGGTTTCTTTTCATTAAGCTTATTGAAAACTCCTAGCTGATAACCATCGGCCAAAACTGCACGCTCGTTAACCATTAAATCCAAAACTTCTGGATCATCTGAACCAATCTGTTCAGATAGTTTGTTATAAATTTCCAAAGACTCTTCGAATCTACCAACCCTGTACAACACTTGAGCCTTCAAATGCAACAACCCTCTATCAACCACATGTCCTTGCTTCGCAAAAGCATCCAATAGTTCTTTGTTCATGTTCAGTTTATAGTAAATGTATAACTTAGCCAATAACAATTCTTTGTCCTGGATATTGTCAAAATCTTTGGCTCTTTGCATGATTCTCAAAGCTTTCAAGTACTTGTCCATGTTGATCAAAGCAACCAAACATAGCTTCAATGCTCTCAAGTCGTTTGGCGAGTTACTCAAGATTTCTGAGCTCATTTCGTAAACTTGCTCATGTTGCTCATTGGTTGAGTAGACTTGCAATTTCTTGAATAAATCATTAAGAGCACTCATTCTGTCTTGTGGTATGTGGTCTCAAACTTCACAACGGGCAACAATAGCTGACTTGTTCTCAAATTTCAACAATTCCCGTTTTCCAGTTTCTACAATTCACGAAAATCCTGAAAATTTTTTAAAGTATGTACAATTTTTATTTGGACAGTGTATGTATGTATGTACTTTATTATGAAGTTGGAACATGCACTGAGTAGTATAGGGAAAAAAAAATAAATTTGATTTTGAAAACTTGAATTAGATATCTCACTTTGTGAAGCCTTTTCAGTTTTCCCTTGATTCGAGATACCACTGAACTTGAAGAAGATGCTCCTGAGAAAAGGGTTCAGTACTGCCACTGCTCTACTGGGTAAGAAGCCGTTGAACGCAGCGCTTGCTGAGATTAGGAAGAGAAAGAAGCTACAAGAGAAATACCAATTGCTAGCAAAAGGGCTGAAACCCAAGCCAAAACATCTACCAGGAAGACCAAGACCTAAAGATCCAAACCAGGAAGAAAAGCTTGCACCAGAACCTAAAAGCCAAAGATTAACAGCGTCTTTCAACGAGTATTTTCAAAAAAAAGTCGATAAAACTAATGAATCCCAAGCAGGTACTAAAATACCACTTTTAAGTGTGGGTATCGTTGGAGGACTTAGAAGATTTACACCAGATGAAGTGGAAAGATCTAAGAAATTCATAAATGGTTACCAAAATTTTAAGGATTTGAAGATTCCTACAGAAATTGAACATGCAATCAACAAGTCACTATTGCAAACTTCAGTTTTAAGAGCAGAGAGAACCGTGGAAGATCTTATAAACTCTATTGGACCAACACCGATTCAAATTGCAACTTATAAAGCCCTTCGTTCCAAATTGGTAACTGATACAAAATGCGTTCATACCATTGCTGCAGAAACTGGTTCAGGGAAAACATTGGCTTATGCTAGTGTTTTAGCTGAATACCTGAAAATAGGTAATGAACAAAGGGTTGAAGCTAAGGGATCAGTCAGAAGTATCATCATTGTCCCTACACATGAGTTGGTCGAACAAATTAATCAATTCTTAGAACCATTTGCAGAAGCCTTGAGTTTAAAACTTTTCAAATGGGATGTTGCAAAATCACACAGAGAAGTATCAAATGCATATGTTGAAGGTATTGATATATTGGTTACTACCCCAGGTAAGTTATCAACAATTGGTAACATTCAAATTCTAGAGAATCCTAAGATTTTTTTTAGTAAAACTAAATTTTTGGTTATTGATGAAGCGGATACTTTATTTGATAAATCTTGGATTAATGATACCACTAAGACCATGAACTATATGCCAAATTTGGATCATGTTTTATTATGTTCTGCGACTTTACCAGAAGAATTCACTAAAGCAGTGGCAAAATTTTTCCCAAATTCAAGAGTCATAACTACACCAACGTTGCATAGGGTTCCCAAAAGAATCAAGTTGATCACCATTGATGCAGAAGTCCCTCCTTATAAAGGATCCAAGTTGAAAGCATTAGCGCAAGTTTTGTATGCCATATACACTGATACTTTAGAAAGAAAGTACCAAAAAAAAGTTGTTATATTTGTTAACAGTAAGGAAGAAATTAGCGGAATCGCAAAAGTTTTAAGAGAAGAATATGAACATGATGTCACAGAACTAAGTGGTGATGATTCTGTGGAGGAAAGAACGATTAAAATGAAACCTTTTATTACCATGCCTAGATCAATAGAAGAACTTACAGAAGAAATGGAGGCAAATATACAAAGTGCAAATGCAGTTGAAATCATAAGTCAAGATATTTATACTAAAGAACAAGAAGGTGCACATCAACAAGTTAAAGAAGTTCATGAACAACAACAAATGAACCAAGAAATAATGAATACGCAAAAGATTCAAGAATCGAAAAAAACTAATATCCCGTTTTCTAATATGGTTTTAGAAGATCTCAACAAACAAAAGAAAGTCTCCAAAATGAAAGTCTTGATCACTACTGATCTACTTTCAAGAGGTATTAATTTTTTGAGTGTTAGAAATGTTGTTTTATACGATTTCCCAAATACATCACAGGATTTTGTTCATAGAGTTGGTAGAACTGGAAGAATGAATACCACTGGTCGTGTTTTTTTAATTGTTGATAAAAAACATAACAAACGTCAAAATGTTGTTAGACTACCTTCGATTATTAGAAATCATGGGTTTATTATTTGATTTTCTTATTCTTAAACTGAAATTAACATTAATGCTTAATGATGATCACATATTAATGATAAAATAAAGCACATATTAATTAACTTATAAACTTGTATATATAATTTCCAAAAAAGGATTGAATAAACCCCATATAAATTAACCGTAAGCGAGATTTAAAGTTTAAGAGGATATTCTTTTCGTAGGCCACAAAGCTTTATTTTTCAAAATCCAAGGATGATTTTTAACTTCACTCAGTGGAAATCTTTTCTCTGGATCATATTGAAGTAATCTTCTGATTAAGTCAGCACAATCTGAGCTAACATATGCAGGCATCCTTAAATCAACTTTTGCGATTCTTCTGTATGTAAGATCTCTAAATTCTTCTTCAAACGGAGGTGACCCAACAACCAATTCGTAACATAAAATACCCAATGCCCAAACATCTACTCTATAATCATGATCTCTTGCTTCAACCATTTCTGGGGGCAAGTAATCCAATGTTCCACACATTGTTGATCTTTTAGAAGAAGGAGAATGTACACTCCAGCCAAAATCACTAATTTTTATGATGTTATCAAATCCTAATAAAATATTTTCAGGTTTTATATCTCTATGAATAATATGTTTTGAATGCAAATAATCTAAAGCTTCAGCCATTTGAAAAACGTAATGTGAAGCAGTAATATCATTAAATTTCTTTTTTCTTCTTAAAAACTTGTAAAGTTCACCATAAATGACATACTCCAAAATCAAATAAACTCTATTTTGATCATGGAAATATCCATAGAGTCTCAAGATGTTTTCATGTCTCAAGTTAGATTGAATTTCGACTTCTCTTCTAAATTGTTTTTCAACTTTATACTCCATCAATTCTTTCTTTTCCATGACTTTCAATGCACAAACAAATCCTGTTGTTTTATCCTTCACACAATAAACTCTACCAAATTTACCCTTTCCTAATTTCCGTCCTATTTCAAAATCATCAAGAGTATAATTACGCAGTGGAACAGACGAGTCCTGAAGTATACGTAGCGGTGTAGTGGACAAAGATGACCTCACCTGTTTAGAAGCAGTTTGATCTTTTTGTGCTTTAAGTCTTCTTGGAGACACAATGTTAGCAGTGGCAGAGATTGTGGGAGCCATATATGATGGCTGCTTGACTGTGGAACTGTTTGACACCCTGTTTAACCTGGATGTGTTATTAAGCGTCATTTTTGTCAACGGACGTCGTTGCTTGTGAAGTTAGTACTCATTGATTCATCCATTATAACAAAGATCTGGTAAAAAGTGGGACTCACTGTCTGAGCTTTGGCGTCGTTCGCCAGTATCTGTGACAATCTCTCGTGCTTCTGGTGCTGCTGGTTGTAAGACATCTTGGTAAAGACTTGATGGTAAATAGCTGCGGACAGCCAGTAAGTAGTAGTAGCAGAAGCTGTTGTTGTTGTTGTTGTTGTTATATTTTGTTCAGAAAAAAAGCGAAAAGTAAACAAAACAAAACAAAACAAAACAAAACAAAAAAAAATCAAAAGTCAAAATGTATTTGAAAATATCTCTGTATTTCAGTGTGTGGGAGCGTTGCTGGTATGGAACAGGGAAGCCCAGCGACTTGTTATAGACAACTAGATACAGAGGGCACACAGATAACATACATACATATACTGAACAAGAAACATTAAAACAGAGGTTAACGTTAGAGAAGATGAGTGAAATTGAAGACTTGATTGAGTGGGCCACTAAGAATGGCGCCGTGGTCAGTGAGAAGCTGATCTTCAAGCATAGCGATGATAAAGGCGTTACTGTTGTTGTGTCTCAGGATGTTGACGGGTCTCAGGAGCAAGCACAGATCAGCATTCCAGAATCTTTAATCATCAGTTCTAAATTATCAGATGCTGTTTTCCCAGAGCTTCAAGGTGTCAATAACCATGGAGTTAAACTATTAGTTTCTAAATTGAAGTTTGATACAAAACCTACTGAAGTGAATGGTGTCAACTTGAAATCTAAATTTGCCAATTATATCGACTTATTGCCCGTTGGCAAAAAAACTGGATCAATTTTCTATTACAAAGAAAAAGATATTGAATCACTACAAGGAACTAACCTTTTTAGTTCATGGAGAGATAAATTGAAAAATATTTTGGATGAGTGGTACAGCATTATGAAGAAAATAGATAAATCAGAAGAGTATGTCGATTTCCATAACAACTTTAATGATATGAAGCATAATGAATTACTGGAAAAGTTACTAACTTTTGACAAGTTCACTTCGTTTGCTTGTTATTTATGGGCTTCAATAATTTTTATGTCCAGATCATTCCCAGAATATTTGGTTTACCCAGATGTAGCGTCTCCAGCTAAAGCCATGCTACTCCCATTAGTTGATTTACTTAATCATGGCAATTCAACTAAAATTTCATGGATACACGAGGATGGTCACTTCAAACTTCACAACCAAATGAAACTGAACAAAGGCGATGAAATAATGAATAACTATGGACCAAAGGGCAACGAGGAGTTATTTATGGGTTATGGATTCACCATAAAGGACAATGCTAATGATTCAATTGCTCTTAAAATCAATTTACCTCCGCAGGTTCTTCAAAAGGCAAAAGAGTTGGAAATCAAGTTACCGACAATTGAAAATTACACTTATTCAATCGTGGATAAAAAAAATGAGAATGATGATGTGTCAAAGGATATCAATGAAACTCTTTTATTTTTCATCAACAACAATGCAATTATTCCTCCACAATTAATCAAATTATTTGAAATAAATGAAATGTTGAATCATGATGAATATGAAATAAGAGTCCGTTCACAGCTGTCAAGTTTAGCTTATTATAAATTAGCAATTGAGGAGAAGCTCAAAAAAATTCCTAAATTGAAAAATATCAACAACTCAACAATCGAGAATTATGTAACTGGTCAACAATTACTATATAAAAAGAGTATTTCAGAAGCAAAAAGAATGGAAAAAAATCTTTTAAAAGAGTACAAGTCTAACTTGTTATCTTTCAAAAAAGTGTTGATGAAAGATGATGTATTTATTGCAAATGTTGTCCCAACTTTGGCCACAATGGAATACGAAGAATTGTCTTATAATGACCAGATAGAGGATTTGGCTATTTTATGGCTTGCATATCATTATAATAGAGAGTACAACGAAATGGATTATATCCCACCAAGTTGGATTCTAAAGAGTTTGAACAGTATTGATATTAATGTTGCTAATACTTTTGAGGCTCCAATCAAATTTGAGCCTGAATCTATCGCAGATTACACTATTGGTGAATATTTCAAACCAAACAGTGATCAAATATCAGTGGGTGAGTACGCCTTGCACAAGTTGGGATATGTGCGTATTTCTAGTGATCGAGAACTTGTGTTTGTTGGGTGTTGAACTTTTGAAGCTTATAATTGGACTTTGAAGTTTGTATCGACTTCCATACATATATATGTATGTACTAGCTTTTTCCTTTCCTGTGAAGCCAAGTCTTCTACCGCAGCACCAGCTAAGCTCAGGACCATCCATTACTTCAAAGTTCAGCTCCGTTGTGTTCAATGCTCATATGGTAGTACATAGAGCTGCAAGATTTCAAATTGTTTATCTAGTTTATCTATATTGTAGATCATAATCAAAATTTTCCTACAATATGATCAAGTGAAAAATTATAAAGTGAGCAGTAAGTACATAATATCACGAATCACGAATCGACACATTTACAACTAAAAGTCAGTAGATATCCAGAGTTGCAACTCACTGTTTTTAAGTTTTGATGTTTAAATCCACTCTGCGGTGCTTACAGTCCAAAGAAACAGCTTTTACAGAGCGTCTTCAAATGCTCAAGGAGCAAAATCAAAAAAACTTGAATGATCCTCTAGTTAAACTTAATACGCTGAAAGATGAATTATCAATTCAAGACAATAAAAGGTACGAACTGGAAAACCAGAAGATTCTCAGTCATGCAGCCATACCAAGTATTGCAAGCAAACAAACCAGAGAAATTGCACAAAGTACACATTGGGATGGTCAAGAATCTGTTAAAGATAGTGCTTTGAGAATGTTGGTGGATAAATATAAACCATTGAGATTGAAACCAGAATTTAAAAAGTTAAGAAACGCCAAAGATGTTGTTATTGATTATACTCTCAATAAAAATAGTGAATCAAGTGATGCATTTAGATCAGTTTCCATTAAGTCTGAGGATGATACTTTTAAAGAAATTTATCAAGAAAAATTCACTCCGATTGGATCTTTTGAGAAAATACATAGTGTAGCGGATCATAGAATTGAGCAAAGTATGGCAAGAGGGGAATTCAAAGGGATTAAAAGAGGTGTTAAATTGGATTTCAATATTGGTACCTATGTGGATAGAACAGAACATCATTTAAATAATGTTCTTGTAAATCAAGAAGTTGTTCCTCCATGGGTTGAGCAACAAAGTATTGCCAATAATGAAATTGCTAAAACACGCAAATTCTTATTTGATAAATGTGAATTTTTAATATCTCATGAAACAGTTGTTGATAAATCTCAGTTATTAAGAAAATTGGATCAAAAATATGGTAATGAAATTGAACATTTAATAAAATTATGCAATAATTCAATTAGAAATTATAATTTACAATCACCAATGTCTACACAAAAATTCTATCTTCTCAAAGATAAAGAAATTAAAAAATGTGTTGAAAAAATAGATCTTGATGAAATCAAACAGAAATACACTGAATCAATAGAAGAGAAAACAAGGAACACAACACAAAAATCAAACATTGAGAAAATCTTCAAATTCAGTTGGTGGTGATAGTGATGTGAATAATCGACGAAAACTGAATTTCGTATTCACATAATTACTGAAATAAATATAAATGAACTAGTTTTGTTCGCTCAGACTTCGTCTTCGCTCATTTTTGTAGGGTAAACTGTAATGGCTAAAAGCTTATGGCTTTCAGCATGAAATGCTAGACAGCATTGGGGTGTAATTTTAAATATATATATTAAGTCTTGACTTCAGAACAGCTACAACAATCCAATTAAAGAGTAAGTGTAGTACAAATAAGTGAGGATGATGAATCTTGATAGTGAAGCAGGCTGCAGAGCCAAAAATTCAGTCAAGTTTGATTACTAAACACTTACATAACAATACCAAACTTTGGAAGCGAATTAAAAAAGATTTGACCTATTATATTGTCCCATATTTTAACAGTAGTAGCTAGTCAGTTAGTAGTATATCCATGCAAAAAATCTAAGAAAATGTTGGTTAGACTTTTCTGTAAATCGCGATAACGTTGATTTTCGCTAACAAATTTGATACTTTTTTTTCAAAAATTTCAAAAAATTTTCTTAACTATGGGAAAAACGCCATTTTTGAGAGCAATTATAAAGCCCTTCCAGGATGAAATTGAAGGATTCAATACTACCACAGAAAAGCTGCAGACTACAGCTATCCAACCATGGTACTCGTTCACTTCTCACTCAAAAAGTCTGATGTGCCCCTACCGAGCTTCGACAAAAATAAATATATATATTTAGAATTTAGAATAATGATTTGTGATTCGATATAAATATAAATAAATATAACAATATAAATGAATCATGCAACTGGTTCAATAGGCTTACCTCTTTTATGTCTGACATCTTCTGGATTGAAACCTGCACTTTCACTTTCCCATAAAGCCCACTCAGGAGTTTTAGCAATATATTCTAATTTTTCAAATTGTTTACCAGATTTTAGTAATTCAAAAAATTTAGGATAATTGATATGAGTGTACCACTCATCATTGATATAAAACTGCTTTGAACCAATAAGAATACAACAGGAATGAGCGTGCTCTGCTGCAATACCATAATTTAATCCACGGTTTTCAAGTTCCCTATTCAAATTACGGACAAATTCTTGACATTCAACATAAAATGGAATATTTTGCATAGTTAATGGATTACCATTACCATTTGAAGAACCACAAAACGTTGCACCTTTTATTTCAATTAATGCAGGCAATGCACGTTCAACCATATCTGCATAACCTGATACATCACCCATGTTGAAACCTTTAACTAACGTCAATCTGAAAACCGTACGTTGATGAGATTGAACTGTGCGTAAAATATCCAAACATGACCATAATCTTTCCCAGTAGTCTTTATATAAAGGTCTATCAATTTCTTTCAATTCAGATTTTGTTGGTGCATCAATTGAAACGTATAATTGGGTAACTTTTGATAAGGAACGTAATTGATCTGGATGTTGAGCATTACAAACCAAAAAACTTGAAATTTCACGCTCATGTAACATACCTAAAAATTCATTAATATATGGGTAGAAAATTGGTTCACCAACAAGACTTAAAGCACAATGACGAACTCTGAATGCTTCTTGGAATCTTTCAGCAACAACACCTGGAACACCTCTCATTTGTTTGATTTTAGAATAATGGCCTTGTAAAGCACCTTCAATGATGACATCTGGTTTATCCACTTCCCATCTCCAAGTAGTACCAACCGGATTAGTACCATGTCTCCAACAAAAGACACATTTATTTGAACAAGATAAAGAAGGAGTAGTTTCCATACATAAATGAGATTTAATTCCATAAAATGCAAATTTATAACAAGAACCACGGCCTCTTAAAGCAGATTTTGTCCATCTACAAATTTTAACACCAGAATGAGAACCAACAACTGTATAACCTTGTTTAGTTAAGTTTTTAAAAGTTGGTGAATTTTTAGCAACCATTTGTTTGATTTCAGTTGTTGAATTTTTAGATATTGAGTTTGATGAATTGTTTATAATTTTACCCATATCTTCAACATCAACTAAAGTTTCGTCATTACTTGATTGATCTGAATTTTCTCCAGTTTCATCAATGGAATTTGATTCATTATCAAAGGATTCATCATCTGATTCTTCTTGTTGGTATAATATGGGTTCATTATTATTTAAAGAATCTAGAAACAAATCAATCCATTCATTAAGTTTTGAATCACCTTGAGTTTTCATACAAATTTTACCTAATGGAAATATTCTTCTACCACCTAATTTATTTAGCCAATAATCGATTTGATCTGCTTGATAGCAAAATTTATCGTTCCAAGATTCCAAGTCACCAAGTCCAAGAACCATAAACCCGGATAATTTTTGTAAAGGAAATTTATCAATTCTAAAATCTTGATAAGTATCTTTTAAAAATTCAATAAAATAATCAATTGGGGAATCAATATCATAAGATGGCACGATGACACAATATAAAGGGTTTGGATCTGTTGGGTTGATGAAGTAAGACTCCAAATCATCAATAGTATCAATATTTTGTAGAACTGGTTTATATTGAAGATTCATTTTAACAAGTTTTTCATATAAGACTTGAGAAAATCTTGTAGCTGTTCCGGTTAAAGAAGAGTAAAAAATAATGAAAGTGGAAGAAGTTAAAGGTTCCGAAGAAGTAAGTGCAGGTTTAAGAATTGGTTTTGAATTTTTTGGCTGAGGTTTTGAAGATTTGATTAATTTTGGGACTCTTTTCTTACGTTTTGGTTCTTCTAGTCTATTAGTAGTATCTGGAGCAGCAGCAGCAGCAGCAGCAGCAGCAGCAGAATACGCTGTAAAATCAATGGCAAAGTCATTTGATGGAGTGACCAATTTGGTAGTAGTAGTAGTGGTGGTGGTGGTAGTACTAGCAGCCGCCAATTTTTTCTGTTTGAGTTTCTCAGCTAAGGAAGAAAGAGTTTTGGTTTCCTTTTTGTTTTTGCAAGTACAAAGGTTACCACAAGCACCTTTCCCATGTTTTGCTTTCTTTGTGGTTTCAATGGTTTCAGTGGTTTCCGCAACACTAGTGCCAGACTGAGAAGAACTGTGAATGAAGCAGTAGTACACTGTTGCAACCAACAGCACTACAGTAAGTCTTCCACTGGTGGCGTAGTAAATAGCAAGACACACGGCAAGCACTGCAGAAGAGGGTATCGTTATCATGACTGGTCCGGGGGGCAGTAGTGAGTCGTGAGCAGTGTTACATATAATTTATTCTTGAAGAGATAAATTTATTTTGCAAAGACTGAAAATTTTCATGTATATGTGCAGTGAGCACAGTGATTTGACGTAGAGCAGCAGAACTGAGAAGACTTACGTACAGTTATATGAGCTTATGATAGAGAGAGAGCTACGTATGTATTATGGAATTATGTAACATATGATGATTGATATAGACATGTATTACAATTTACACATAATATTGTAGCTACGTAGCTACGTAGTACGAGCTATCCATCTACAACTATAAAATTACAAAAAATAAACTAACGCTCTTATAGAACTATATTCAAAGTTCACACAGAAGCACACCGAATAAGCCATGGACACCAAGCGCATCGACATCACATACCTCCAGCAAACAAGCACACCCACCACCATCAAGACCTCCAAGAACTGGGTGCTGCCCCCTAGGCCCCGTCCTGGTAGGAAACCAAATCCCTTGCCTTCCTCTGCTTCTTCCTCCTCTCTTGCCTCACACTCAAGCAGCAACAACAGCGCGAATGCCACACACACTCAAGTGGCAGCCAGTGGACCAAGCAGCAAATCCAACACTTCCCTCACTAATAATTCCGCCAAACAGACGGGATCAAATTCCTTCAAGAACAGTTCGAGCACTAGCAGCAGCAGCAGTAGCAGTAGCAGTGGCAGCAGCAGCCATGGCCAGATAACCGCACACACCATTGCACAGGACAAGATAGCCTTGAACAAGATACAGAACGAAAACCAGCAGCTCAAACAGCAGCTCTCAAAGTTGGTTTCAGACCTGAAGATGCTCCAGCAGGACTTGTCCTCTTCACCACCATCCGTCTCGACTGCAACTGCACCATGCTCTTCACTTTCCAAAAAACGACACATCACAGACAACGACACTGACACCAATGGCATCAATTTTGATCTGGATGAGACTTCTTCACAAGTCTCCACACCTTCGTTGATCTCAAACACTTCCAATATTTCGTATACACAGGAAACACTTCACTCTTTTGCCAACTCACTGTCTGCAATCCATGAAGAACCACAGTCCACCATCGTCAACACCAACAATGTATCAAACACTGGTGCCGGTGGTAACAGCAGCAGCTTAAACAACGGGTTTAAAATAGACGACTTCATTAAATCCTCATACTTTGATGACTACAACAACAACAACAACTACAATAATAATAATAATAATAATAATAATAATAATAATAATAATGCCCAACAGGATAAAGATGTTTTCAAATTCGAGTTTCTTGAGAACCAGTAACACACGACTACGACATGCTCTTTGATAAATCTGTGCTTTTCATTACATATATAATTCTATATTTTCCTTTAATATTAATACCTTATGATCTACGATACTACGTATTGTCGACTTGTAAGTTGTGGTTCTAGTTTCAAATATTGCTACTCCGGCGAGTCTAATTTAATGGGTCTCTGACGCATCTGCTTGATATGTATCAAGCCGATTCGAGCACTAGTCGATGAGCTGCCAAAAAGAAAAAAAAATAATTTATGTGCATGTCAACTGAAAATATTTGAATTGAAAGACGCGTAATTTCAAAGCTGTAAACTAAGAAACAAACAAGATTGAACACCAACAGCTGGCTCAACAATGAACACAGACGCAAGCAGAGACACCAGCAGCATTGACGACACACTAGGACTAGATGTACCAGAAGCTTCCATCCCAGTCAAACGTCATTTCCACACGTTGAAAGATCATCATTTTTTATCTGTAACAAAAGGTTTACCATCTTTACATAAAGAATTGATCTTGAAAAAAAAGCTAGAGAAAAAACTGAGATCCAAATCCACAACTAGCTACGATAAATTGAATTCTATTTTGCAATATTATCAATTATGGGGTCATAAACTTTTTCCAAGGGCAAATTTTGAAGATTTCATTAAAATGACTAGAAGAATTGGTGGTAACTCTAAGTTGATTAAAAACTATAGAACTACGTTGGTTGAAAAAGATATGGGAACCTTGAAGAATATGGAAACACAAAAACAGAATAACGAACAACTCACATCCCAAGTTACAAGTCGTGTTCCAAACGATATACAAGAACAACAGGCAGAAATTTCACAAGAACCTAGTACTAGATTCCAAAGAGATTCTTTATTTGTTAGTGAAGAGTATGGTGAGGAGACTGGGTCCACTGGGCTTACTGAACAATCTACTGGAATGGAGCAAAATGATCTGACTAAATCCACATATGATAATTTGATTGATCGTGAAATTGAACAGTATGAAGCAGATCAATTGCAATTAAATCAAACTGAACGAGAAATTGACTCATTCGAGTCAAATATTACAAATGAAAATACTTCCAATGTTGATAGTACAACAAAAACTTCAGTTATAATCAATCAAGACATAACAGAAGATATGTTTTCAGACTTTGAAGATGAAGAGTTGTATCATTGAAATTTGTTAAAAAAAACATGAAAAAAAACACAACTTGAACTTCTGAACCATGATGATACTTAAATGTGCTAAACCACTGAGATTTATCAGCTATTATCTATGATCTAGATTCTATAGTTTCAAATCCCAGCTATATATACTCTATAGATCATCATGACAATTAGTGATTCTATCATTTGGAAGTTGAGAACTTTCAATTTAGATATAATTTCATCCAAAAGACTCTAGACACTTCACCACCACAGTGCACTCTCACCAATTTCCAGTTAAATATGTACATAATAAGTCCAAGCATTTTTAAGAAAACTCAAAAGCTGAAGATATCTCACCACAGTTATAACAAAATCCAGATTCCACAGTACATTATTACATACATATTACATACTTAGCATAGCACATACATATGTACAAAAATCTTTGATCAGATTTTCAAAATTTCAATTTTTGAGTTTTAACGTCTCACGAGTCTCAACATCCACAATTGCTGCTAATGTTATTCAGGAGTCACAGTAATATCATCTATGTACTACATATGTACATGGTAATATAACATATTACATATATTTAAAATGTACTGCTCAGTGCTCAGTACTACTAACTAATGCTCAGATTTTCTTTTTAAAACTCACAGCAAAAATTTTCAAGCGCCACAATTATGATCATTACATTACACAATTTTAAGTGCTGTGGTAAACAATTGTAAAGTTATAAAACCTGTGGATTTCCTGGTTTCTAAATTGCTTCGATGATGAAATTCTCACATACATCAGTCTTATAGCAACCATCAACTAGCTTTGATTGTCATTTCAATCTATCCTCAACTTTCTTGAAAGTTTCATACTCAATATTCCACAAGCTAGTTTTTACTTCCTACTCAGAAATTAGTCAGACAGAGAACATTAATACATATATAATACTGCAACTAGCTGGAGAAAGAACTAATTACAGCTGTTACTACTATCACTACATACAATCTTCATTTTTAAAAACTAAAATATAATTATTACAATGTCCACTACTGCTGTGAAAAGAAAACAAGAACAAGTTGAATCTCATGATCAATTTATTGAATTACATCAAAACAAAAAAATTAAAATAATTTTCAATGAAGAACGCAAATCATCAAATGCAAGTTTATCAGATTTAGAATCAAAGTTTGAATCTGAAGCCGAAGTTGATTCCTCCGAAGAGGACGAAGAACTACAACTAGAATCAAAAGAACAAAAAAATTCTGAATCAACTCAAACAGCAGTCGTTATCACTTCTTTTAAAGAACCATTTCAAATCGTTCATAATTCTCCAAAACATGATCTGAAAGATTATGAAATTTTAATTGAAAATAAGTTTATTGGGTTAAACCCGGTTGATTGGAAAGGTCATAAATACCAATTTGGTGTTTACTCATTCCCTTGGATTCAAGGCCGTGAATCTTCTGGCATTGTTGCAGAGTTAGGTCCAAAAGTTGATAATTTCAAGATCGGTGAAGAAGTTTTCATTGTTTCAACAAGCTATAGAGATTTAAGAACTTCAACATTCCAAAAATATAGTATTTTTGACTCAAGGTTGGTTTGGAAAAAACCAGAAAAAGTTAGTCTAGCTGAAAGTGCAGGTGTTGGTGTTGGTTTAGTAACCGCGGGAAGTGTTATGGAAGAACTCGATGTTAAATTATTTGATAAATCCATATCCATTGCAAATTCCGATGAAAAATTAGATTCCTTGATAATATGGGGTGCTTCTACTGGTGTTGGTTCTTATATCATTCAGCTATCAAAAATTGCTGGATTTAAAAAAATTATAGCCATTGCTTCTTTAAAACATGAACAACATTTGAAAAATTTAGG
>JAJMAV010000087.1:0-46725 GCA_030565045.1 Starmera caribaea
AATTTGGATCAGAGTCAATTAGTTCTGATGATTACGTTGGCAGAGATGGAAGGGAATGGTTTGGACTGAATGATGAATACCAAAGTCCATTTATGAAAAGATCATCTAGACTTCCAAAAAAAAATCAAGATGAAAGAACCTTTTCTTTTTGGGAAATGTATTGTTATTTTGTTTCGTTTTGGGCACCAAGTTCATTATTGAAATTTTTTGGTATGACAAAAAAAGAGAGACAAATGGCATGGAGAGAGAAAATTGCCTTAGTATCAATAATCTTATCAGTGGGTGCTTCTGTTGCTTATCTGACGTTTGGGTTCACTCAAACAGTTTGTAAGTTCTCTACAGTGAGGACGAGAAATAATGAGATCAGTACAGGATATTTGATTATCAATGGGAAAAGTTATGACTTGACTAGCTCTTCACATCCTGAAGCAGCTGGAGTTCCAGGGGGTTCTAACGTGTTGTACCCACCTGTTAATGCCGGAGGCATGGATGCTTCATTTTTATTTCAAAATGTTAATGGCAACTGCAAAGGTTTGATAAAAGCTTTAGACAACAGTTCAATTCCTCATGAAGGAGATGAAATAGCTTGGTATATGCCCTGTAAGCTTTTAAGTCATGAAGGTTCATCCTCTCCAAATTTCACTACAGAGTTCTATAATGGTTGGGCTTGTCATACTTCATCAAAAGCCAGAGATGCATTTTACGGTTTGAAAAGTAGCGGCGAAATTTATTTTACTTGGGATGATATAAAAAACTCATCTAGAAACTTGGTTGTTTATTCAGGGAACGTGTTAGACCTAGATTTAATTAATTGGATTCAACGCTCTGACTTATCGTATCCAGAACTGTTTGATGAAATAAGAGACGCAGGAATAAATGGTTATGATGTCTCTTTATTATTGGCTTCTTCAAAAGAACGACAGATTGGAAAGTGTTTGTCGGAAATCGTTAAAGTTGGGGTAATTGATTCAGATTCAATTGGTTGTATTGCTTCTAAAGTGGTCTCATATGTTTCACTTATTTTCATTTTATCTATCGTTTTCTCCAAATTTTTTGTTGCATTATACTTCAACTGGGTCGTTTCCCCAAAACAAGGTGCCGATATTGTTAATAAAAAAGAAATGGTAAAAAGAGCACAAGAAATAGATGATTGGGCAGAGGATATCGATTCTCCAGGTCCAATTAAAACAATAAAGACAGCGAACCATCATAGAAGAACAAGCTCGAAAATTGATTTTTTGATTTCCAAAAAAATAAACACAACAAATGAAATGGAAATGACAGATAAATATTTGATTCTTAATGGCATGACAACAATGACTTTACAAGCAAATCTAGGAAAGAATGATATGAATGTAATTTCTAACACAAGCCCAAATGGAAGTAAACATTCAAGACATCTTTCGATGAATAATGGACTAGGGCTAACACCAATCGATTCAAAAACATCATTTAACAACCTATTGTTATCAGAAATTAGAACTCTTGATCCTGACATCATTCACCCAGATGTGGTTCCTCAGCCACCGATTGATTTTCATCCATTTGATTATCCATTAGCTCATACAATCAACTTGGTAACATGCTATTCTGAGGATGAAGAAGGTTTGAGAACAACATTAGATTCTATTGCAACCACAGATTATCCAAATTCTCACAAACTTATTTTGATTGTTTGCGATGGTTTAATCAAAGGCTCGGGTAATGAAAGAACAACACCTGAAATAGCCCTTGATATGATGAAAGATTTTGTTGTTGAACCAGAAAATGTCAAGCCATACTCATATGTAGCTGTTGCACATGGTTCTAAGAGACATAATATGGCAAAAGTTTATGGTGGATTTTATAAGTATGATGATTCAAGTATTCCACTAGGAAAGCAACAGAGAGTACCCATTATTACCATTGTTAAATGTGGTACACCAAGCGAGGCTTTATCAGCAAAACCTGGAAATAGAGGTAAACGTGATTCTCAAATCATTTTGATGTCATTTTTGCAAAAAGTCACATTTGATGAGAGAATGACTGAGCTTGAATATGACATTCTATTAAACATTTGGAAAATCACAGGACTTATGTCTGATTTTTATGAAATTGTTATGATGGTTGATGCAGACACAAAAGTTTACCCTGATTCTCTAACTCATATGGTAGGTGAAATGGTTAAAGATAACCAGATCATGGGATTATGTGGTGAAACAAAGATCGCAAATAAAAGACAATCTTGGGTTACTGCTATCCAGGTTTTTGAATACTATATTTCACATCATCAAGCGAAGGCGTTTGAATCGGTTTTTGGCAGTGTTACATGTTTACCTGGTTGTTTTTGTATGTATAGAATAAAAGCACCCAAAGGTACCGATGGTTACTGGGTCCCTATTTTAGCAAATCCGGATATCGTTGAAAGATATTCAGATAACGTTGTTGACACTTTACATAAGAAAAATTTACTTTTGCTTGGAGAGGATAGATTTTTATCCACGTTAATGTTGAAGACCTTTCCAAAAAGAAAA
This sequence comes from Starmera caribaea, assembly GCA_030565045.1. NCBI lineage: Eukaryota > Fungi > Ascomycota > Saccharomycetes > Phaffomycetales > Phaffomycetaceae > Starmera > Starmera caribaea. The sequence continues at coordinate 2,514 of JAJMAV010000087.1, forward strand.
CAGATTTTTGTTCCCAAGGCAGTCTGCAAGACTATTGTTCCCGATAAATTCAAAGTTCTTTTATCCCAAAGAAGACGTTGGATCAACTCCACGGTGCATAATCTAATGGAGTTAGTGTTAATTAAAGATCTTTGTGGTACATTTTGTTTTTCCATGCAGTTTGTTATTGGTATTGAACTTATTGGTACTCTCATTTTACCAGCAGCATTATCATTTACAATTTATGTGATAATATTCTCTATTGTGCTGCGTCCAACGTTAGTTCTTTTGTTAATCCTGCTGGTGTTAGGGTTGCCTGCAGTTCTTATAATAGTAACAGCTTCACGTTGGTCTTATATTGTTTGGATGCTGATTTACTTAATGGCTCTCCCAATATGGAACTTTGTTTTACCGACGTATGCCTACTGGAAGTTTGATGACTTCAGTTGGGGTGACACCAGAACTATTACAGGAGGTGACAAAGAACATGAAGAGTTGGAAGGTGACTTTGATCATTCAATGATCAAAATGAGAAGATGGAGAGAATTCGAAAGAGAACGTAGATCTGATGATGAGTTAAGAGCACCCCAGAACATGTGGGACCCATCTCTATCTCAAAAAGACTATCGAGAAGATCTAATAGTATGATTCAAGATTGATACTACAACAAACCACATGCCATTTTAATCATTATACATGTATTTAATTTATCTGTAATTTATGAAAATCAGATATTAACAGTTTCAAGTAAGGAGTTGTAGTCTCGATTTTAGTGAAGTATAAATAATTATCTATTATCATTGTATAAATACCACCGAACTGTGATACTTCTGCCGAGTGCACTTCAATGTTTTGTAGAATTTCATGTAAACCATTCAAAACAATATGAAACTCACTTATCTGAACTGAGGGTAAGGGTCCTTTGTTCAAAAGTCTGAGTGAAGAGATCAACTTATTCAACAATAGAGCAATACGGCTAATCAAAAAATGCAAACAAGGTTGATGAAGTTTGGTTTCATTTGATCTGCAAAATTCAAATAATGTTGAAAAACAATACATCCTCAAAGGCAACTGAGAAAAAATTTTGGTCTTTTCTGTTGAATAATTATCATATGACGAGTTCAACAACGCTGTAGTAAGCTCATCTGGGATAGGATTTTCTCTTAATAAAAATTCCTGAAAGTCATCGTTTTCATAAAGAAAAGAAGACTTCCAAATACCTGCAGTTAAATCTTTCAAAATTGATTGAGTGATTGATCTTTGCCTAATATTCTGTAAAACAAGACATTTGAATTTTTCAAAAGTTTCAAAACTTAGAGAATCATCAATCAAGCCAAAATTATTATTAGCAGGTAAACATTTTAAAGTTGACTTTACTATAAGTGACCAAATTTCAGTCTTATCACAGTTTTCTTCAGCTATTTCCATTTCCAGAAAACCAGAAACTTTACTAGATAACTCAAGTAAAACAATTAAGCTCTTACTGTAGAGGGACGAATCATAAACAAGACTTCTATGTTTTTCATCATCATTGAAGTTAGCACTGTAAATGCCTAATATGTCCTTGAATATTTTTAGAACACAGTGATCAACAATTTGTGGTTTGAAATCAGTTATTTCACCTATTTTTTTTGATAAAAGTTCCACAAAGCTAATGCTGACGGCAATAAAACTTGGGATTTGCAGCTCTTGGAAACCATGAAGTTTTTTTACTATTCTTGATCTTGTTTGAAAAGGCAGCAAAATATTGGAAGAAATCTGAGAAAGAACTAAAGACTGAACTGAAGAATCAACTTCATTAGTAATATCAATAAGCTCAATGCAATCCAATACAGTCTGCTGCAATTTTGTAGGAGAAATGGTATCATTTATGGAACTAGTTAAAAATGGATAACGCACACATTTATTGAAAATAATGATGGCTTTTTCAATTTTTTCCTTCCCGAATGTTGTTGATTGATACAAAATTTTAAAAATTTCCAAAAGTTTCACTAGACATTTTTGATACAAATCCACATCGTTTGCAGCATAGGTGACATTTTGAGAGCACCAAAATTCAATAAACATTTGATGAATGTCTGAAAAAGTTTTATCAATATTTGACAATAAGAGCTTCAAAGAGTCATACACTTTTTCAACGATGGCAGTATGGTTCAATTTAGTTAATCTTTCCAGACACTCAACTAAACCACCCCAATACGTTAAGCTTGTTTCAGGCAGCAGATAAGAACAATAAAGATCAGTCAGACCTTTCAAGTAAATACTAGATGTGGAATCAAGCAGTTTTAGCTCATGAACATCATTTGACAAAGGTACCTCTATTTTCAGCTTAAGAATATTGGTCAAAACAGTACTATACGTGATTTCCCAATTCATATATCTACCATGTGATTCTGCAATTTTAAAAAAAGTTTGTAAAGCACCATTTCTCACATCTGGCTTTGTATCATTAGAAACATCAACTAAACTTGATAATAGATAAAGCCAAAGACCAGCTAGTTCTAGATGGGCATCTCTCTTGTTTTCATTAATGAACGTTAGAACATCTTGTTGTGATTCTATTGGAAGTATATTTGCCGGCTCTTCAAACTGAGTTATCGAATCACGAATAAAATCACTAATTAGCCAATAATAGCTGACAGCTGAAAACGAAATATTAACATCATCAGTTTGAGAACAGAATTTTCTCAGCAAATCAATTACCTTGATTATCAACTCAAGTGGAATTGATTGCAAAAAATCATTTAAAATCAATTGAAAAATTTCAAAGGAAGATTTAAGTAAATGTTTCTTTGAATTCATATCTTTGGTAAAACACTTAAAAGGGCTATCAATAATTTTGAAAACTGCTTGCCATGAGTGTGATAAATGAACACCAAACCTGTCCAACAGTTCATATAAAGTGTCCAACGTTCCTTGCAAGATCTGTGATTCTGTTGAAGTAAATTGATCTTTTGCTAAAGAAATAAACATCTTCTCAATGGTTTCTGCTAAGGAAGCCATTAATTTATTTTCGATGATGATATGATCAAATTCTCGAAATTCATGACTTTCATCATTGTTAGGAAAATCGTGATTTCCATTATAATTAGTATTTTCATCTGTTTGTTGCTTATTTTCCGGCTTAAAAACATTAACAGCCAAATCTTTGATACAAGCATTAAAAATGGCTGAAGCTTTTGTCCTTAAACCAGAATTTATATCATGAGATGTAGAAGCCTCTGCCAAAAACCTGGATATTCTACCCCAGTCATCATTGCTGTCTTGCAAATATCTAAAAAAATTCTGCTGAGAAAAATTTCTCAACATGTTTAGGAAAAAATCTCTATTGAAAGGACAGGAAACAATTGAATCATCTATGATTTTGTCATCACTATAGGATGAGTTTTCATATAGATTCAAATAAGCCAAAGCAATCAACTGGTTCAAAAGATCAGAGTATGAATCATTAGAATACTCTTTTGTACTTGAATACAATTTCACCAAAGAATTTTCAATAGAGTTCGTATCATTTAAAGAAATATTAGGTTTCTCTGAAAATCCTCTCGATTGAAAAAATTCATAACTTGAAGGGCCTTTAATATAATAAACAAACCATTGCAAAGTTAACAAGAGTGACCTCCATCCTGAGCCGAGTGTTGAACCAAAAGAGGTTGACAAACTAATTAAAGCTCTGATACAGATTATATGTCTGGAGTTGATTGATCTTGATAAAATTCTTGAATGATTCATTGGTGTCAGCTGACTTGAAAAGATGTTTGAATTGTGATCATCTTCAACTTCACTACGGTTATTTACTGCTGAACTCAATTTTCCCGTGATAGTCTCAGTGATTGAAAAAGATCTTTGCTGTTCGGTGTTGTTATGATATTTTTTAGAAACATTACTTATAGCAGCAACTTCCAATAAAATCAAAAAAGAATCCCTTTGGGCGATTAGACCCAAGCCACCAGATGAATGACAAAGTTTTTGCAACGACCTAACTAGATTCCGAAATAGATCATTCCCTATCGAAGAATATAAGAATGTTGAGCCAATTAAAATTAAACTTTTAGCATTCTTAGTTAATAAAGATTTTATGAAGTCATAATCAAAGTTGTTCTTGCTGTGATTATTCCCATTAGTTGCATAAGCATCAGCAGAAGATTTATGATCTCCATTATTGTAGCTATCTTTTGATAACCTAAAAACAAAATTACCAATCCCCTCTGAAAAGCAGTTGAAAGAAGATAAAATTAAAAACAAGATGTAGGTTTTGGGAGTTGGAGGAGCATCCACTTTATCCAAAGAGTCAATGTATTGAACTTTAGGTGTTGAGTTCTGAGCTGATATCAATGAATGATCACTTTTAGGAATGTAAACTATATCACTTAAATTCAAGAGTTTTTTATTTTCATCATCAACAATAGCATCCGAGCATACAAAAATAAAGTCACTGATGATTTTTTTCTTGTTCTTGATATTATCATAAGTAATAAAAATCTGTTTAACTAAATTGAAATCCGTAAAAATAGCTTTGAAAATTTCCAATGCGAGAATTCGTTTCCAAAGCACAGAGTTTGAATCTTTGTTGATGATATGAGTCAAAAGAGATAGAATGACTTCAGCTTCAATTTCTAACATTTCCAATTGGGTTTTAACTAACAAGAGAATGACTCTTGCGACTCTTACAATGCAAGAAAACTCTTTGTTAGATGAAAAAGTTCTCAATAACAATGGAGTAACTTTAACTCTAATAATATGGGATAATTCTTCGTGAGTTAAGAATAACTGTGAATAATTTGTAAAGATATTCTCAATCAGTTCAAAACCAAAAGAACCTTGTAAAATATTAGATTTTAAGTAACTTGGTTTATTACCTTCTGTTAAAGAGCATATATCCAAAAATACTCTATAAGCATCAAATGCACATGGACCAACTCTAATCGATTCGGAAGAGTCTAATTCAATCTGGAAAGTTGCTTGTAAATTAGATTCTCTATCTTCATGAACAACTTTATCAAATAACACCAGAATAATTTGCTGTAAGGTTGCAGCGGAAGTGTTTATCACCATTGGAGTTTTTGTTGGAGATTGCAAAATTGAACAAATCATTAAACTTTTAGCCACCAACTGATCATTAATGTAGGCAGAATAAATTTGAAATAGAGCTGGTAAAGTCTGTAAAACTTTTAATTGAATGTCTACTGCCAAATGTGTGGATTCAATAAACGCATCTAAAAGAGGGTCAATTTTTTTTGGAGGAATTGAGTTGGCAGATATCAACTTATTTAAAGATTGGATTGCAATTGAAGAAAATTTGGCATTTCGTGAAGAACACGATAAAAGAAAAGGAGTGATGAATTGATCATCATTCGCAAGGTTTTTCAAAAAGTCTGACTCGGTAATAGATGAGTTGTAATTTTTGATAATAGTTAAAGACATTTCAGCTGCCTTCTTGATATCAGGGTTTCTTCTTTTAGTTTCACCCACCAAGCAGGTCAAATCGGTTGAGATCTGAGCTAGAAGAGACATTTGCAGCTTTGAAGAAATAATTGGAGTGTGATCAACAAATTTTGAGTATATGAACTGTCGATGTTTTCAAGTGTGTGTGTTGAATTAATGATGTATTATATTAAGTTGTTGTTCATTTTCAAATTACAGTCGATGGGATTAAAAAAAATCCAGGTTTTTGAGTTTCCTAATTCCAAGGAAGGGCAACAAACAATTTTTCAATCAGAAAATTCGACTATGTAGATATTGTACTACTAACTAGTAACAATACTTATTACTTATAGTAAGTATGAGCATTGTAGCTCATTTATTACCAGTACATACCAACTACGTATATGTACAATTGTAACTTGAAAGATTGAGAGCATCAGAATTATAAAGTTGTTCATACACCGTCACACTCCCTCACTTCTGTATCACTATCACACACGACATCCTTTTTGGAATAGATATAAACGTCTCTTTTGGCAGTATGTTTAGCTTTTCTTTGTCTTTCCAGTTCTTCTCGCTCAGCACTTGACGCAGAAACTGATCTTGGTACAGCCAACCCATAAGCAATGATCTGGTCAGTCAAATGCAGCAAGGTATTGGTGGTTCTATTAAGTGAATGTTTGAGCTTGGTTGAAATAACACTCTTGATATTTTTCACATCACCATAGTCATTATCATTATCATTATCATTATCATTATCATTATCATTATCATTATCATTATCATTATCATTACTCTTATTATTAATATCATTATCAACATCATCGTGATTATCACCATCACCATCATTATTGTTGATATTAAGTTTATTTCTATTCTCTTTGCGACCATAGTTGTCTTTATGCTTGACCACCTCATAATGCGCAATATCAACGAACTCATCTTCATAGACACGTCGTCCCAATACTCCTTCTCTTTGCTCGTGACGTTCCAGTGCGTGTACACGATTTATCCATTCCCAAGGAATCACAGTTACTGCGACATAGATAGTGGTGTTGAAGATCTCAGAAAGTTCACTGACCCACACGTTTGCAACATCAGTAATGAAGAAGGACACTTGTGCATTGACCACCAGAACCGTGAGCAATGTCAACAGAACAACATGATGCTGGAGCACAAATTGGCGCTTTCCGATCCCATACACAACAATAAGCCCAGAATACATCATAGACAAAGCAATACGCAGTAAGTAAATGAAAGCAGGAAGAATAGAAAGGTCGCTATCGGTATCGCCATCACTCATGTCTTCATCAGGATCAATGGTCCTGCTGGACATAAACGTGGACACTCCCCAGATCAGTTGTGCCACGATAGACAGTGTACCTCCCAGTATCAATCCAACACGCTTCTCTTTTGCACGGGAAAAGAGGCGCATAATCACTTGTACCTGGGCCAGCTGCGCCAGGAGTACGAATATAAAGTCCACGATGCTAAAAGAGAGTTGACCTCGAATATGGTCGATGAGCTGTTCACCAGAAGAGTAGCCCGCCTGATGTTGGCGCGCAAGCTCAATCACACTTTGCACCACAGTTAGGATCAAGTGCACGCTGCCCAGGAACGAGCTCAGACGTAACAGCCAGGAAGGGTTTTGGGTCTGGTTGGTGAACACAATGATTGTGAGAAAGATAGTAACCACTGTTGAGACTGTGATAACGTAAATGATGGGATACACACTATAGTTGAAAGTCCCGTAAGTGCTAACCACGAACTGCTGCCACTCTGTTGAAAACTCAGGCAGCATTCCCACACCTCGTCTCTTGAAAGCAGAAAGTGTGGGAGAGTTCTGATAGCACTGTGGAGTGTAGTGCACAGTGTTTTGTTCGTTGATGTAATCGCCACTGAGCTGTATTATTCTATCTGTTGAATGTGTCACTAGCAGCACTCCCTCGTTCAGGTCAACCCCATTGCAAATCTCAAAAGCTGAGCCATGAGTGGCCAGTCGCCATACTGCATTGGCCCCAAAAGTCATTTTATGAAGTGTTGCTGTTGCTGTTGCTGTTCTTTGACGCCTGTGTTTGATTTTGTAGTCAAATCTGAAGACTGAAGCTAAAGCTGAAAAACAACAAACAGATCAAAGCTACAATAGTTATATTAATTTTTATTTTCACCGTTCAATTTTTGAAATACATTGTACAATTGCATTGTATTGTATCTGTTTAGAAATCCACAATAATATATCATAACTTGTGAAATTGAACTTCCCTTGACTATCTTGCTATCTTGCTACACAGAATACAGGCCGCTGTCCAGAAAGATGTTATTCAGAGACACAGAACACACATACAGACTGAAGTCTCCGTCACTGCCCAATGTCACAAGTAACGCCAACCAGTACGATCAATACAAAAAGCAGGAAAACAAGCAGAAGCCTCCTAGCCTTTGTCATACGTATCAGAGCCGTTCCACAAGTAGCGGTTCTTTTGCCTTTGAAAGAATGGATAATAATCATTTCGATTTTGACAACCAAGTCAATCAAAGCCAACCTGAGAACAACAGCAATTCCAATACTCCAAATAGCAGTCAAAATGACTATTCGAATGATGACTTGCTTTCTCAAAGAAAACAACAATTGTTTAAACAACAGGAACATAATACAATATCTAACAACTCTTCTTTAGAGCACTCAAACTTAAGTATCATAGACATGTATGACGACGATCTTACTTCGAACAAACTGAATCAAGATCAGAATCCAAATCAAGCCCTGTCAGAACTAGATCTAAGCGACTTAGAGCAACATGAAACCGAGATTAATTCCACCAAAAAAACAGATTTCAAAATAAGAATTCTGATTGAGGAACCAACCATTTCGATAGCATCTAAAACAGATAGGTATGGCTTTAAGAAAAAGTCTAATTTTATTACAGAAGATCAATATAACTTATGGTGGGAAAATTATTCAAAGCATTTAATAAGACGTAAGAAAAAATGGGTTAACTTCTTGAGGAAATCAGGATTGAATTTAAACAATGATAATCCTCCAAGATTTCCTGCAAAATCTGAAAAACTCAAACGGTATGTTAGAAAGGGAATTCCAGCTGAATGGAGAGGTAATGCTTGGTGGTATTTTGCAAAAGGTGATGAAAAACTAAACAGAAATATTGGCATTTATGATAAACTGGTTGAATCGACAATAAATTTATCAAATAAAGATACAGAGATTATTGAAAGAGATTTGAATAGAACTTTTCCTGATAATATTTATTTCAGATCTGAAAATGATCAAAATAATAAAAACAATAATTTTGATAGTTTGAACGCCAAGAAAGAAGAAACGTCTTTGATCCAAGCTTTAAGGAGAGTTTTGGTAGCGTTTGCAACTTATCAACCGAACATTGGTTACTGTCAATCTTTAAATTTTATTGCTGGTTTACTATTAATTTTCATGGATGAAGAAAAAGCGTTTTGGATGTTAGTTATAATAACTTCAAAATTTCTTCCAGGAGTTCATGAAATCAATTTAGAAGGTGTTAATATAGATCAAGGCGTCTTGATGTTGGCTATAAAAGAGTATTTACCTGATACGTGGAGCAAAATTTCTTCCATAGATTTTGATTCAACTAATAAAAATTTAGATCAATTTAATCAAAAAAATCATTATGAATTTTTGAAAAAATTGCCTCCCATAACCTTATGCACTTCTAGCTGGTTTATGAGTATATTTGTTGGTGTTTTACCGATAGAAACAACTTTAAGAGTTTGGGATTGTTTTTTTTATGAGGATTCAAACTTTTTGTTTAAGATCTCTTTATCTATTCTCAAGATTATTGAGCCTGAATTATTACGTTTGAAAGATGAGATGGATATTTTTCAAATAATTCAAAACTCCCCAAAGAATATCATTGATCCATCTGACTTATTCGATATCATTTTCAAAAAAAAAATAGGTTTTAATAATTTAACTCAAAATGAAGTCAATAGAGCAAGAGGCTTTGTTTCGCTGAAAAGAAAACTAGATAAAGAGACTGATTTAAATTATCTTCAAATTATCAATCGGGATTCAAGTTTAAATAATGCTCAAAATCAAAGTCAATCTAATGAATCAGATATCAATTTTAATAGAAGCTTGTTGGATGACAATTTATGGGAGTCTGATTTTTATGGGGGAGACCTTCTTCCTGGTGTCAGTTGGAATAAAAATTTATCCAGTAAAATGAGACAAATTACTAGAAAGAAATAAACATGTAATGTGAAAAGGAAAGAAAAGCTTTGAGCTTCATCTATACACAATGAATTAACATCTTACTAGAAGTGATCATCAAAACTTGATCTTTTGTACTTTTTTTTTTTTTTTGAAAACAAGAAACAAGGGGGAGATTCATCTAGTTAACTCCCATCCTTTTTGTAAACGTTCAATGATCTGTTCACTGTTTGGAATGTTTTTCTTTTCCAAAGTGAACAAAATTTCATCCCATGGTAAACTTTCTTCGTCAAGATCAGATATTTCACCATCTTTTGACAATGCTGATTTGTCTTTTGATTGTTCTGTAACTGGTGAAGGCGATGAAACTGTGTCTTTATTAACTATTGTAGTAAACTTAATCTCAGATGAACTTCCCTCTAATAAGCTACTCAACAATGTTGAATCGGAGATTACTTTACCTTTGACTAAGACTTTAATTTGAGCTGGGGTAAGTTCATTCAATGAATTTTCTTTATTCGAGTTTATTAACAGTTGTTTGGCTTCACGGATTGTAATTTGAGATTGCGCTTCCAACTCCGCACTGAATCTTGGTGGTTTGATGGATTTGAAGCTCAATTTTACTAGTTTTGGGCTGCTTTCATCGCTGATATCGCCAATGGGTTTCTTTGCGTTTGGTAGTAAAGGTAAATTGACTCCCAATTTTTTCAGGTCTTCCAAATCTTTTCTATAATCATCCTCTATAACTTTTGCTGCTTCTGAGACGGATAGCAATGTTAGGATATTGGAAACAAACTGTCTCTCTTCGGTGACGAGTGCCATCACTTTCGATATTTTGAGTTTTGCTGATGTGCGTGGAGTCTGAAGTCTGGAGTTCTTTTGAGTTGTGTCCACGAACTTTACCTACTAAATATATTTTACTGTACATGAATTTTCAAAATTTCGAATCCAATGAATTTAATGCAGACACTTCGCGCAATTTGCAATTTGCAAACTTCAATATTATACAAATGTATACACAAAAATTATAGTACATATATTGTACGTGCGTAAATAAGTGTAAACTTTGGAACCCGAATTCAATAGAACTGGGTGGTCTTCTTGAGTTGAGACGCTGAGAATGTCTGCTAACGATAATACCCCAATCGCAAAAGGAACAGTCTCTTTCTCACAGAGCCAGAGCCAGAAGAAAACAGGCAACTCGTTAGTGTTTTTCAATTATCACGAGTATGCAATCAAAATATATTGTTTGATCGGCTCTTCTACAGCTGACTTACACCCAACACCGTTGATAGTGACTCATTTTCCCAACCCATATACTATCAGCGGTACAGAGTCATCAGAGTCCAGTGAAACTCGGATTGTGAGAATACCTAGAACCTACAGTGGCCTAGGAATACTTTACCCACAGTTTTCAACTGTTTTGCCAGGCTATGAGCCTGCTGCAATTCTCCTGGAAGACGAAGAGACTATGAATGAAGGTGATGGTGATGAGAAGAGCCACGGGGAGATAAAGTTCGTCCCGAAGGGTTTGTTTGAAGGACAGTTATATGGTTGGAGTTCTACTTCCCCGTTATCAAAATATTTAACGAGTGAACAGTTTGGCGAGATCATGGCCCATATCAATGAATTGCTGGCAAAGATCTATAACCCTTTTTCTTTTTGGAATGTCCTAGAGTTCATATTTGGGCTTTTAACTTTTTGGACACTCAGTGGGATTATGGAACCAATTTCCAAAAAAGTATGTGACACATTCAATCAACTGATTTAGACTCTTAGAGCTCAATACATATCTGCAAGCTACTAACAATAATTACTCTTAGAATTTAGAAGAGTTGGAAAGTTACATTCACGAAACGAATGTGAGACTCACTGACATTCGTATAATTTCACCAAATAGATCCGGCTACCTTTCCGTAAGTTGAATACACTGAATAAATTCAAACGCAGTTAAATGTTAAAAGTTAAATACAATCAGAATATAATATGTACTAATATTCACAATAGGTCGACTTCCAGATTCCCAAACCAACTTTAAGTTGTTTTCCAACTGAGATGACAGATCCAGGTCCTGTTGACTACTAGTGTGTTTCCTAAAGCCTTCATCACAATTCACAACTCAGTTGAAAGTTCCCACTTCATATAAGTCATGAATTAATACTGTGTCTGGAAATATCAATATTAATATCAATATTGAAGAAACCAATTTGATGAGTGTTACGTGTATGTATAACATATGTATTATGTATGTATGTAATATGTATGTAATTGGGAAAAAATTTACAAGAGAGGAAAAAAATAAACTCTGAAATAATTTAGCCAATTGAAGAGCTTAGTTATGGCAGATTCAGTTAAAATGAATGGTATTTTTGCGATTGAGAAGCCATCTGGGATTACTTCTGCAGCTGTTGTTTCTTTCCTGAAGCAAGTTCTGTCTGAAGCTCCTCAAGTTGCAAGCGAATTGGCCAAAATTAAAGAAACCAGAATCAATGAATATATCAAGAGTAATCGTGGTCGAAAGCCTCGTGGAAGTGTTTTGAAGAAGTTTGATCAAATAAAGATTGGACATGGTGGTACTTTGGATCCTCTTGCTTCTGGTGTGATAGTTATTGGAGTCGGTGAAGGAACCAAAAGCTTACAGAATTATCTAACTAAAGGTTATAAAACATATGAGGCAGAAGGTTTATTTGGCGCCTCGACCACATCAGGGGATTCCGAAGGTGATCTACTGAGATTCAACACTGTTAAGCACTTGAATCAAGAAGAACTTGATAAAATCCCAGATAAGTTTGTTGGTCATATTAAACAAACTCCTCCGATTTTTTCAGCTTTAAAAATGAATGGTAAACCTTTACATGAATATGCAAGAAACAATATCCCATTGCCAAAACCTATTGAAGCCAGAAATGCAGTCATTCATGAAATGAAATTATTCGATGACTGCTTATCAACGAATCATGATTATGATTTTATTCAACCAACAGAGGATAGTGAAAAATTGAGAAACAACCCATCAATCAACGACGACAAACTATATTTTTCTCAAGAATATGTTGAAAAAATGGGTTTGAAGACAGATAAGGTTAAAATCAAACCTAAGCCAATGGAACAGTCTGAAAAGGCTTTAGTTGATGAAAACAGGTTTAAAGCTCCATTATTACACTTTTCAGCTTCTGTTGGATCAGGTACTTATGTCAGATCAGTTATAAGTGATATTGGAAAAGCGCTTGGTACTTCTGCTTATATGGTTAAGTTGATTAGAACCAAACAAACCGAATGGGAATTGGGCAAAAATGTTTTCAAATATGAAGATTTCAACAAAAATGTGGAAGTGTGGTACCCAGTATTACAAAAAGTGATTGAAGAAGGGGGAAATGAGATCAAAGATTTGAGTAAAATGATGCAAAACTCAGAAGCTGAATTCAACAAAAGAGTTGAATTGAACCAAAATAAAAATAGCATTACAAAGAAGGAAACCAAATCATCAAATGATTCAAAAGAATCGTCAACAACTCTTGAAACTGATTCAGTTGAAGCGATTGAAAGATTGGAACAAGTTGAAAACAGTGTTAGTAGCGACAGTAGCCCAAAACAGAAAAAAAGGCGTCTTGATAATTCCAAATAAAGTGTGAAATAAAAATTTGGCTCCACACTTTTCAACATAGTTTATTCGAATGATAAAAATGTGGATTTTTTAGTGAAGATTTGAATTCGTATATAAAGTTAATAAATGGATTGGAATTTAGTTTCATGATGTTGTTTATAATTTGTGTAAATCATAAAACAAATATCAATTAATCAAAATGACAACTGAACATAAAGATAATCTTAGTAATAATGAAAAAGTAAAAATTAATAAAATTCCAAAATCTATTGCAATCATAGGAGGAGGAGCATCAGGTTCAATTATTTTGGATAGTCTGATTAAAGAGGATAAATTTGATGTGATCAAATTGTTTGAGAGAAGAGATAAATTAGGAGGGGTTTGGGTTTTTGATGAAGATCCAAATGAATTGAATTTACCACCAGGATTTACAGAAAATGAGTTGGATCCACAACTTAAAATTCCTGTTGAGCTTAGAAATTCATCCGATGTTTTGAGGAAAAAAAGACACAAGCAGGAGCGTTTTGTTCATACAGCTTCATATGAAGGCTTAACAACTAATATTCCTGAGAATCTTATGACATATAGTGATGAAAAATCATGGGGACCTAATGTGGAAGTTTTTAATAAATACTATCATAAAGGTACAGATATTCAAAAGTACTTGGAGAAGTACGCTCTAAGACATTCTGGGAACATTGTTTTCAAAAGCACCATAGAGAACATTACCAAAAATTATGATGATGAAGTTTCACCAAAATTTGAACTAACCATTAGATTGGAGACGGATGAAAAGGACGAAGATGGAGATCTCATTGATTTTTGGTACAAAGAGAAGTTTGACTCTGTTGTTGTGGCTACTGGGCACTATCACGTCCCATATATCCCTGATGTTCCAGGTTTAAAAGAAGTTTATGAAAGATTTCCAACCAAGATTTCACATTCAAAAACTTTTAGAGTTAGTAAATCCGCCAAAGAATTTAAAGATAAAATTGTTTTGGTAATAGGTACCAGATCATTTGGTATTGATATAGCTGAGCTAGCTTGTGAGTATGGAGCCAGACGTGTTTATCAATCCCAAAGGCGTCAAGATACTTTAGTTCGGACAATTAACAGTAAAAACTATGAGCTAAAACCAATTATCAATAGTTATGAGCTAGCAAATAATAATATAGATATTGTTGTTAATTTCTCAGATGGTACTAAACTTATTAATCCAGATAAAATTGTTTATGCTACAGGTTTCAGATTTAGTTATCCATTTCTGAAGGAGATATTTCCAAATTTTACCACGGGTTATATAATTCCAGATTTATATCAGCACACTATATCAATTAAAGATCCCTTATTTTCAGTCATTGGGGTTCCAACTAATGCCATATCATTCAGGGCATTTGAATTCCAAGCAGTTTTAATTTCTAGATTTCTATCAGGTAAAATATCATTACCATCAATTAAAGAGCAGATCAACTGGACTTTGAAAAGATTCAAAGACAAAGGTGATAGCAGAGCTTACCATACAATTGATGCAAACGGAAAGCTGGATTATTTACAATTTTTAACTGATTTAGGTGGAGGGGTGGAGCCGATTGATGGTAAAGGTAGAAGATTTCCGATATTTAGTGAAGAAGATATTGAGTTTTTTGATAAATTGAAAAGAAAGAAGTTTGAGAAGTTTTTTGGAGAACCTTTCAAGATTTGAGAGCTTTATACAATATATGAGTGCACAGTACATATTTGAATCTTGAAATATATGTTATATGCAGTTGGTACAATACATTGAAAACTTTATAGTATGTAACAAATAAAAATGGGTATGTACTATGTACGATGTAATGAAAATAAGAATGATGACAATAAGAATGATGGGAAAAAAAAAAAAATGAAGAACAAATTGTAGTACATACATAAATGTCTGTTGTTTTAAAAATTAACAGCTTTGTTTTCGTTGTTGACAAGAGTGTTATTTCCCAAGAAAGTATCATCCATGTCATTAACGATATTATCTGAATTGTCTTCTTCATCAATTTCGTCGTCATTCCATTCTTTACCTGAATGGTCGACGCTCGTTTTCTTTTTATAGTAAATGTAAAATACAATAGCTAGCACACCGATCAAGAAGGGCACGACAATACCAACGATACAACCGATCAAGACTTTGTCATGCTTTGAGAGCCCTGATGTAGATTTGGATTCGTTATTGTCAGAAGCAACGGTTACAGTGGCTGTTTGAGATTGCTCAGTAGCAGTAGTTTTCTGACCGTTGGTGGTGAAAACAGTGGTCATTGTGAATATAGAAGTGATCTGATCAGTGTGTTGATCTGAGGAGGTGGTTGAAGAAAAAGTGGATGAAAGTGTATTTGAGGATAAGGATGAGGATGAAGATGAAGATGAGGATGAGGATGTGATTGTTGTGGAGGATGAAGTAGTAGAAGAAGGAGCGGTGCTGGTGGAACTGCTGGAGGTGGAAAGAAAAGTTGAAGACGCAAATGAAGAAACCACTGATGAAGATGAGGTGGTGGAGGAAAAAGAGTGTGAAGAGAACAGGCTCTGGCTGGAGAAGAAAGAGATGGGAGTGCTTGTGCTGGATGATCCAACAGAAGAGATTTCTGAAGAGTCAAGCAACGATGAAACACCAGTGTCAGCTGTCACTGGGACAGTTGTGTTGTTAGAGGCATCGATGCTCTGAGCAGCTGCAAACGAGATGAGCAGCAGCGGGAGAAGCAAACAGGTCATTTTATTCTGTAGTGATAGCGAGTGTGAGATGTGAGATGTGAGATGTGAGATGTGTGTGGTTGCTGGTGATCAGCTGGATTTAGTATCTGATTTCTGAGTTGTAACTTGTAAGTGCTAAGTGGGAAAAAAAAAAGATCTGAGATTAAATTGGAATCGAGAATCGAGATTCCAATACAATACATACATACTGTTATGTGCATACATTGTATGTACCACAGACTGCAATATACGTAGACTCTAGACTGCTCTAGAGTTTAGAAGGCACATGGCACAAAGGTACACACTACAAGTACATAACACATATATTGAGTGCACTCTAGAGCACAGTGCACAGTGTACACGATTTGAAGTTTTTCACACACAAATGTAAATTTTCACGTTGCTTTTGCCGTTTGGAAATTTTTTTTTCACTTTAACTTTAATGCAGAAAAAGAATCAAGACTTTGTGAAGTTTGAGCTGTGGCAATAAATCGATCAACGATAAATCAACTAATCTTTCAGCGCCACTTAAAGAAACTGAACAATCCAAAAGAACCATAAAATGTCCTCGTTCACACAGCAAGACCTCGCACAGCTTGACGACGCTTCTAAGCAAGAAATCATGAAGTTCATCGAAGCTGAAAACTCCAAAACAAAAGTCCAGGGTTCAATCCACCAGTTCACTGACTTGTGCTTCAAGAAGTGTGTCACTTCCATCGGCAACGGTCAGCTCAGCGGTACTGAAGAGCAGTGTTTAGCCAGCTGCGTCAACAGGTTTCTCGACACCAACATCAGGGTCGTTCAAGGTTTACAATCTGCCCAACAATATTAAAAATATATCCACCAGATACGGTTCGTTAGTTACATGTGCCTCAATCAACTGCCTCGCTAGCTTTTTAGAAGTCTGCCGTAGCTCTTTCCTTCCCTTCATTTGCACATACACAATGTACTACATATATATTATATACATGCATTTACCAATATTTACTAGTACTTAGTACTTACTGATATCAGTTGTTACATTTCTATCAAAATTTTAAAGAAAAATATTTATAATGATCTGGAACATAGAGAGCTATACCCTACTTCATCATTGACAAAGTCTAGCTGCCTTCAACAATGTTGTCAACTTGCTTACCTGCCAGAAGTCTCTCCACAACCTGTGTGCGCTATGGAGTTCCTGGTTCCTCAAGTGCTCACACTTCTACAACAACAAACACTACCAATAATTCTTCACAAGTTCCAAACGAAGAAGCTGATGGATTTGCCACTCTTTTCAAAGAAATGATGAGTATGAAGCTCCAGAAAGTGGACTCTGCTCACAACAAGATGAAACTCTTCTTGGATGATCAGTCCTTGGACCAACAAAAGTATTCTCCCAATAGCTTGAATTCTTACGCCTCAAATTCTTCAAAAGAAATTAGGTCTTTCTCAAAAATTGTTCAATCATCTAAAGCTTCTCCTTGTGTTACCAAGATTAATCCTCTTTTCCGTCATTTCACTTTTGGAACTGAAACCAAAAAAGATAAGACCTCGATTTTTCCCCAAGAATCAATAACATCAAAGACTGAAGCTGCTATAGTTAAAAATATAAGAGATTCATTGAGAGTGAAAACTGCATTGACTCCAAGTCTTGATTACATCAAACAGATTTCTACCGATATTGAACTAATGGAATATATCAACACTACGATCATTGATGTTTTCAATAATCAAGTACTCAAAGATACCAACAATAATTTCCCTAATGGAATATCCTCAATATCGGAAAAAATTATTGGTGATATCAAATTACAATCTGCAAAATCTCCAAAATCCCCTATTTTAAACAATTACACTATGCCAATCATTTTGGAACTCTCAATACAAAGACTTTCAAATGAATTCAAATCACCAACACTGGCTCTTTCAATTTTTGAAAAATGTAAGGAACCAACAACAATTCAAACCTACTTGTATGGTTGTAACATTGATGTCTACAACTCTATTTTGAAATTAATAATCACTTATTATCAAGATTTGGAGAAAGTTAATACTCTTGTTAAAGAAATGCAGTCAAATGGAATAAAACCGAATCCTGAAACCAATATTTTCATTAGCAAATTTGTTAAATCTGCCGAGTCCAGTCTAAAGAGTCAATCTCACCAACTTGATTTATCATTAAAGAAAATCATGGATCATTCAATTTTCTACTCTCCAAATCAAATACAAATCATTCAGAATTTAAAGAGTTTTGTTGCCAAAGAGTTCAATTTTTTAAAATCTCAACTTTAAAAGTGAAACAGAAAAGAAAAGTCTTCTTCATACTATCACTAGCTAGTAGCTGTATGTACTATGTATATATTCATAAATTTTCAATTGATAACTTTGTATATATGATATATCACTGCCGTAAGAACTTAATTCATTATAACCCTTATGATTAAGATTATTATATAATTAAATCAGAAATATTAATAATATATGATTACTTCATGACTCCCGCTGAGTCAGCAATTTGCTGGCTGGAATTATGTAAAGTAATACTTGAAGACGTTGGTTGATTCATCATTGACTATGTATTTACTATTAAATAATAAGACGTTAAAAATTCAAATTCAATCTACGTATGTAGTATGTACATATGTGCAAGTTGTAAGTTGTAACTATAAAATTTCAAAAAAGAGCTGCAATAAAAATTTGTTATTCAAACTTCACCTGATATTCTAATCTTCAACCTTCTATATCCGTGCATTGCTGTTCCTAAAATCTGGTTCATCATGTCTATCTTTCAAGTCTGCAAAGATTGTAACGACATTATTGAACTTTTTTTAAATTTGCATAACCAAAATGTCAATAACAACAAAATACAATCACAGTTGATTATAGATACTCAGAAACAACTGATACAATCTTTGCAAATATTTGATAAACTTTTAACAGATTACACTTTGGATAAAATAGCTATCTCTTATAATGGTGGGAAAGATTGTTTGGTTATGTTGATAATTTATCTTGCAAGTTTATTCAAAAAATTTGGTTCTAAATTATTGAACATTGATCAAGTCAATACTGTTTATATAAACTATGAGAAACAATTTCCTGAAGTTATAGAATTTATGGACTACTCAAAAGAAAAATATAAATTATCAATAACTGAATATAAAACTGATTTGAAAGTTGGGTTTCAAGAGTATTTAAGGTCCAATCCTTCAATTAAAGCTATAATAGTTGGAGCCAGAAGATCTGATCCTCATTGTGCAAATTTGAATCCTTTCCAGAGAACTGATCATGGTTGGCCAGATTTTTTAAGAATTCATCCTGTTATTGATTGGAGTTATAATCAAATTTGGTGTTTTTTGAAAACTTGTTCAATCAAATATTGTTCATTGTACGACAAAGGCTTTACTTCTTTAGGTGGGATTGAGTCAACGATACGAAACCCAAATTTGAAAAAAACTGATGGTTATTTACCTGCTTATGAACTTCATGATGATGAGTTAGAAAGAGATGGAAGATATGTGAATAAGACACTGACTGATTTGGAGAATATTTAGGAAGACTGAATTGGCTTTCTCTGAACATATATAAGTAAGTTTGTTTGTCAGATTTTCCTGGAATTCAGGTATACTGTATTTTTAATTTCTCATCTGTATTATAACTGGTACATACGTAATAAGTATCATTCTCAAACACCTAGGTATGTATGTAGATGGGAATTTTCATAATATGAGAACTTCAGAAGTGATAGGCAAAAAAAAAAAAAAAAAAAAAAAAAATTCCACTACATACATACATTGATTAATTATTTCATGATATCAACATCTATCGAGTACATTTATCACTAGGACATGGACTATCAGAACAGAGCTGGCTCGAAGAAAGGAGGTGGTGGTGTTGCAGGACAAAGTGAGTCCAATGCTTATAGAAAAGAACGTTTAAAAAAGTTAGTTACCAGTCAGTTTGATATTGATAATGATCCATATGTTTTTAAAAATCATGTGGGACAGTTGGAATGTAGGCTTTGTTTTACAACACATGCTTCTCCAGAATCATTTTTAAATCATACACAAGGAAGAAAGCATCAGTTGAACTTGCATAAAAGAGCTGCTAAAGATAACAATTATAACAATTCATCACAAAATAACAATAATATTACTAGCCAAAATCTTGGTTTGAGTATATCAAATGTCAAACGTAATAATGATAATATTTCACATATTGGTAAACCAGGCTACACGGTGAAAAAAGTCAGACATCAAGAGAGTCATGAGCTTGGTTTATTGATTATAATAAAATTTGATAAAATTGATTCAAATAAAGAACCACAATTTAGATTTATGAGTTGTTATGAGCAAAATATTGATCAAGAAGTTGATGAGAATTTTCAATATTTGATCATATCAGGTGAACCTTATGAAAATATTGCATTTAAAATACCTTCAAAGGAAATTTATAATAGAAGAGAAAATTCTGTTATTAATGATGAAAATAAATTTTGGACTTTTTGGGATACTGATACAAAAGAGTTTTATATACAATTTTTTTACAAAGAATAAAGATTTTTGGTTCATTCAGCTTTATTTCATAAAATTTCAAATATATTTTATAATGCAAGTTTTTCTTCGATTTGCTCTAAATATAGCTTAACATGTGAATTTAGTTTCTGGATTCCAAGATTGGTACGATCATATTCTTTTTTATATGAAGTTTTTAAATCTGCCATTTTCCTTTGGATAGAATTCATGTAATTTCTTTTATTATTGATTTCAACTTCATCTATACTGTTCTGATTAGAAATAATTTGATATTGTTCATTCAATTTTCCCATTTTGGATTCATATTCTAAACTCTTATCAAATCTTTGTTGGTTGATTTTTTGAAGCTTATCATCGATGTTTTTTATTTGTCTTGTTAATAATTGAGATTTCCTATTTAATTCATTAAAGATTAATTTCTTATCTTCTAAAGATTCACCAAACGATTTGAGCTTATTTTTTGTGGAATCATATTTCTTTATTTCAGAATTCAACTCCTCAATAGTCTTCATACAACTTTTCAAATCAATTTGTAACCTTTGCAGTGACTCAATTGTTACTATTAGCTTTCTTGATTTGATTTCTAAATCTTCTAAACTTTGAGAATCATTTTTCAATGAGTTATTCATATCTTCAATAACTTTTGCAATGATTTCTGGACTTTCTGAAATATATCTTTTCATTTTTTCTAATTCCTTTTTGGATTCTAATAACAAGTAATTATGATCTTCTAAGTTTTGAATTAATCTTGATTTTTCTGTTTTATAATTAAAATGTTCTAATGTCAAACTTTCTTGAACTTTTTTCAAATTCCGTAGTTCTTGCTCAACTTTGTAGTTATGAGCATTTATTTCACTTAAATTCTTGTTTATTCTATTATTATTTTGTTCTAAAATGTCAAAATTTTTGATGTAATTTTTATTTTGATTAAATATCTTCGTGAATTTATCTAACTTCAAATTATTTTCTTGGATGATATTCTCGTTATCATAAAGATGTTCTTCTCTAAACCTTGCAAAATTAACGACTGCACTTAATAATCTTCTGGTTCTCCCACTTTCTGGTTTTGTTAAATCTGTTATTATGAAATCATAAACACCACAAAAAACAAAAAATTTGTATAAAATTTTTTGGAGTACTGTCAGATTCAAAGATTCTTCGAGTTCGTCTCTTTGCTCAATATTTAGCAGTTGGTCGTGTCTAGCACTTAGTTTGCTTGGTTGGATGGATAGGAAGATGTCGATGATCTGTATGAACAACGACTGCACAAAAATTGGGGACGGTTTGAAAAGATCCTCCTCTGGAGCATTCAAGTTGCAGCTTTTAAGGCATAACGAAAGTTCTGGAATATCTAACAGTGGAAACCTATCACTAAGCACCTCTTGACGACGCTGTTTGCTCATTATTCAGCTGTGATTACGATTGCTGTTGTTGTTGTTGTTGTTGTTGTTGTTGTTCTGTTTCTGTTTTTCTGAAAAGTAAACATGATTAATAGCAAAACAAAACAAGCAAACTCAACTGCCGTTTTGGGAAGTGAAAGTGTGGCAGGGTGTTCATAACTTCATACCGTGTCCAGTGTCCAGTGTCCACTGTTCATTCTTGAGGAGCAATCGATCATGCTTCATTAAGGTGATTTTGGTGTTTCGAGAGCCGGAAAGCTGTTCAAGTATAGACTGGAGTCTGGAGTCTGGAGTCTGACGGTTCACGTCGACTCAGAAGTCAGAACTTTCACTACAGGGCCTCCAGACAAATTTGGTACTTTCGAATGGCTCATTTTGGCGGCTCATATCCAAAATTTTTTCCCATCGGTGTCTGACAACACCTCTACTACATAGTAACTACATAGTAACTACAAATGTAGTACATATGTACATAGTAAGTTGTAACTTGTAGTACTCTTCTAAATACATATAAAACTGGATCCGAACTTTTTCGAGTTTAATGAGGAACACACAGCTGCTGCATAGTTCAACAAAACTGCAAGTTCAAAATACTAATTGCTGACTGTTTTTCAATTCTCCTTTGCTTCCATTATCATTACAAATTATTCAGTTGGAACTTGGAACGCTCAGTGCTTTAAAATCTGTGTCCTCCTTCGATCCAAACCAGTACAATCCGAAATTTCGAGCTACATACATACATATGTTGAGAAATCTTGTTGCAGCCAGAAACATTCCATGGAGAAGAACAATTTCCACCAGAACTTTTAAGTTCTCAGCCAGAGTTTTTTCCCAAGAGCAAGGCGAAAGCCATGTGAATCCACAAATCGTCACTGAAAGCAAAAACGGTAAGGACGATGTTGTTGTCAAGATAACTCCAGTTGAAAGACACAATGAACCTCTTGAAAATAAAAGAGCGAGACTTGTTTATCAATCAAGAAAGAGAGGTATTTTAGAAACAGATTTACTACTATCCACATTCTCCAAAAAATATTTGCATTCTTTCACACCAGAAGAATTAGATGAATACGATAAGCTCTTAGATGAGTTGGATTGGGATATATATTACTGGGCAACAAAGAACTATGAAATAACACCTTTACCAGAAAAATGGAAAAACTCTAAAATATTGAAAATGTTGCAAGAATACAGTGAAAATAAAGAGAGAAAAGTATTGAGAATGCCAAACTTGTAAATAGCTTCAAGTATGATCTTCTATATGGCTAAAGCTTGATATTGTGACTCCACTGTTCAATAATTTATTAAACGTCAACATCATAAATTAAAATAAAACTACACATTTTAAGCGTATTCCCCATATCCACCAAACTCGAAATTATTATTAGGAGTTGTTTTCTCCTCTGTTTTATTCACCATTCCTGCTAAGGGTCCAACTCCAATCTCTCCTAATACCACTTCCGCGCTTGTATTATTAATGTTGATATCATTGATTGATTTGTTTTTAGCAACTGATAAATTCTTTAATTTCAAAATTAATTCAACTTCTTTTCTATTAGTTTCATCAATTTTATTCTGTAAATCTTGAATATATTCAACTCCTTTGGTTAAGATTTGACCTTTATTAGGTTTCCCATCTTTTGTTCCACTAGATTTGTCTTTGCCTTCTTCAAAATATTCTTTAGGAATTAGTAGTAAAATCTCTTGGATTTTCTCATTTATATTATCTTTCTTTTTCTCTTCTCCATCATCTCCATCATCCCCTTTGTTCCCACTGTTAGATCCAAGCTCTTCGTCGTTGATCTCTCTCTTGATGGCTGATTTTCTTCTTGTACTAGGAACTTTATGAATTTTGTTCTCTGTAAACGATTCTGAAACTGAAGGAAGCGCCTTTGCCAACGACTGCTTTATAGGAATTGAGGAAGACAAAGATTGTGAAATGTAGCTGTTGCTCAAACTCTCATTGAGCGAAGTTCCTAGCTTCTTGGAACCCACTGATATGGAGATTGGCTGACTCTCGTGTGGCAATGGTGCCTGTAAATTCATGTTGAGACTATCAATAGCAGAGAAGTCCATCAGTTCGTTCTCGTTGATAGTGGAACTGGCTGCCTTAAAAAACTCCTTGTCGTCCTTGAAATTGAAATCCATCCTCAATGTTTTCTGTCTTTGTTGTACATATGTTGTGCAGTTGTCGATTGTTATAACTTATGTTTATGTCTCCCGTTTGTATGTATTCCTAAACTCAAAATTCGCTTTTTTTTTTTACATATAATAATTTTCAGTTTCCAGGTGAAATCATATGTACATATGTAATTCAAACAGTATACACAGATAATTAGAATCAGAAATGAGTTGGAGGAAGTTGTTTGGTGGCCGGGCCAGTCGATACACTGCTTTGCGGGATGAGGATGCTATTCTGCCAGAATCAACTAGTTTTTTCACGCTTTTCAATCCTTTCAACAACAGGTCTGTTCATTTGCCAACAGACGATTTGGAGAATAACACACCTGCTCAAATATCACAGCAACTGCAGGATGAACAACAGATCACATGGGACGGTATGCTGAATTTTTCGAAATGGGAAAGAATCTGTCTTTTCTGCATTTCAATGGCTGGGGCAATTAGTTGCTGGATAGTCTCTTTTATTTTACTACCAGTATTAGCATTAAAACCTAGAAAATTTGGTGTTTTGTGGTCGTTGGGTTCTATTCTATTCTTGTTCAGCTTTGGCGTGCTACAAGGTTTTCAGACTTACATTAATCATTTGTTCTCGGTATCTAGATTGTGGTTCACTTTGTCTTTCAGTGTCACAATTGTAACAACTTTGGTGTCAAGCTTAGTATTGAAAAGCTCGCTATTAACAATTATTTCCTCAGCATGCCAATTGATTTCCTGTATATGCTATTTTGTAAGTTATTTTCCTATGGGTAAGCAGGGAATAAGATTGGCTTCTACACTGGCTGTGAGTCAGGTCGACAATTGGTTACATAACTGATAACAATACTTTATATATATATATATTATGATTTTAGGCCCTAAGGGTTCATAAGTTAAATGGTTAAGTTTCGTTAGTTTTTGTAGTCACTAATTTGTGCTTGTTCAAATGGTTCAAGTTCATCAAACAATTTATCAATTTTGTCAACAATTTCTTGTTTTTGGATGTTTTCCAAGTTAAATTTCAAACATTTAACTAGTCCCAAAACGGTGTCAAATTCATTCAATGTTTGATAAAAATTATCTAAATATTGAGTTAAGTTTCCAGTGCTGAACTCAGGAAAATTTTTTTCGATACCTTTATCTGCCAACATTTGACTGATACCTTTCACACTGTTGAATTTCAAATTTAATAAATAAGATGGCAAATATTGATAACGATTGTTAGTCAAACTCTTCAATTTAACCAGTGCTTGTAAAGCTAAAGCAACTTTGTTCAAAGTGAACTGTAGGTTGTATTGCAAATCATGTGTTAAGATCTTATCTTGACCTTGCTCAAACAACTTATTGAAAAATTTGGTTTGTAACTCTTCTAACGGGTTACTGACATTTATCATTTTTTCACCAAAAACATCATCATCTTTTTCATAAGCAATCGACTTGTTTCTTTCCACTTCCAATGATCTATTTCTAGATGATTGTTCTCTTTTAGACTTTTTGTCTTGTTTTTTGAGATTGATACTTTCGTTTTCTTTATCTTCTGCTGTTTGTTGTTGTTGTTGTTTCAATTGCTCATTAAGTGCAAAATAAATCTCACTGGCTCCTTTAACTGAACGGCAATAGACAGGTGTACTGAAGACATGATCTTCCCATTTTATCATACTGATATAAGCTCTAGCTGTACCTTTTCTTGGACAAAATGAATGGAAATCTACTTGATCATTGAAATATTCTTGAAAGACTTTAACAACACCATAAAATCTTTTCAATGACAACCCTAAGTATCGTTTGGCTGTATCAGTTTCATTTAGTTTGATGGCATTCAAGTACAACCTATAATAAGCTTCGGCATTTTCTATGATAAACCAATTAGCTTGCATTGTATGTAAATCTGGGATACCATTCAGTGCTTTATCATTTTTAGTAAATAATGAAACAGTAGAAACAGCATTGTCAATATCGTTGGCTCTTAAATAATACTTGACTGCCTTGCAATTCATAAAACGATCTTGCAAATCCAATAAACGACCTTCATTCATGACTTCACTAGCTTTCTCTAACTGATTAAAATGTTTAAAAACTCTAGCTTTAAAAATATACAATTCAACTAAAGTTGGTGTATGTGAAATAGCCAATTCAATGAACTTCATTGATTTCTCCAAGTTCTTCAAATTTAAGTAATGTTGAGATAGGAAATATAAAGTCCAGACATAAACAGTCGGAGAAATAGTTTCTGCAGTTGGTAAAAAATTCAAAACAATTTTTTCAATAGCCTCTGCCTTTCCTGCATCCTTGTATAAAGGTTTTACGTTAACAAAAGTAGCAGGAACACCTCTTTTCAGCTGACACAAAACATATTCTGAAACTTCTTTATCAAATAATTTACCAGATAAAAAAGTTAATGGCAAAAATTTTGGAGGATCTGATCTTGGATAAAATTTTTGTAATTTTTTGTACAATTTCAATCTATAATTTTCTGATTTATCTATGGTGCCTAATGAAAGTTCTAAAAATTTGTAATATCTGATATCATCTGGGTTTCTTTTTAATAATTCACGATAAATTCTTGAGGCTTCTTTGTACTTGGTCAGCTTCATTAAATATTTAGCTTTCATCTCTAGCTCAGCGGTTTTGTCAAAAGTATCAATATTATTTAAGTCATCTAATGCCCTTTGAGTATCACCTTGCTCAAAAATCATTTCATTTTTGTACAATTTCAATTCTGAATGTTCAAACATCTCCGCTTCACCTAATTTTCCTTCAGCTAAAGCTTCAAACTTGGACAAAACTTTCTCCGCAGCTGCGTAATCTTTGTTTAAATGATGTGCAATAGCTAAACCAGTCCAATTGGCTCTGTAACCCAAAGCTGTTTCCAAATATTTGGCTCTTGAATGAACTAATTTTTTATAATCTCTAGTTTGAGATTGCATGACACTCAAGTCTCTCCAAATTTGATTATTCACAGAACCATTTTCCATGGCAGCTTCAAAAAAATCTGCCGCCTCTTTATAGTTGCTTTGAGTTCTTCTTAAAATACCTAATATATGGTTGACCATAGGTGAGGATGGATTTTTCTCTAAGGCTTTTGAAACATAAGCTTCAGAATCTGTTTTTTCCTCCAAAAAAAACAAAATCAGTGCCTTCAAAGCATAACCATCAGCATAACTTGAGTTTTTCTTCAAAACAGTTTCGATCGCCTTTAAAGCTTTTTTGTAGTTTTTAGCTTCATACAGTTTCAAAGCTTCTTTAAAACCTGCATCCTCTTTTGATAGAGTATGTGGAACCAGTTTTCTGGACATAAGTGAGAGCTGTATGGGGTGGTCTGTGCAAGCAATGGACGAGTCTGAGGGTCAAAATCCTAGTCGGACCTTGTTTCACGAACTTCTTGAAAACTTTTGTCTAATTTTTCGTTGAGCGTAGAAAAATTGAAGTTTTCGACCCGCGAAGAATTTGATGTGTTGAATGACTAAGCTGTGATGCTACTACAGTGTACAGTGTACACCAGCTGGACAGTGGCAGCTGCACATCACTCGTCAGAAGTTAGAACGTAGTACTACATATGTAGTACAATATTAGTGTACTAGTTCTTACATGCCACATGCCACATATTAATGATACGACATATGTTATATATTGTACCTGATACTATATTAATAGTGAAGTAAAATACATATTAAAACTTAGAGATGTAAACAGTAACTATATGATATTTAATCAATGGCCAGGATGACCTTTGAACGCAGCATTCAAACATTCTTCTTCAAATCCTGGAATTTGTATATAGCTAATATTCTTCTCTACCAATTTTTCTAATCCAACATTCTTCTTAACAAAAGTATCAGGCTCCAAAACACCAACAAAGACTGTTTTGATGTTAGTTCCGATGATTCTGTCAACACAAGGTAGGTTTCCACTTAGCCTTTCCGAGCATGGTTCCATGGTGGTATAAATAACTGTGCCTTCAGGGACGTTCTTGACATTATTTTTTTGAAAATATTTCTCAAGAGCACATTGTTCAGCGTGAGTATTGCCTGGTAATTCTCTTGAGTATCCTGATTCAAGAACTTCACCATCTCTGACTAATACAGCCCCAACACTAAATGCTGTTGTTGTTTCTTCACATTTTTTGGCTTCATTAATTGCAAGTTTCATGAAATTTTTATGAGTTTCTAGTGCCCACTCAGGAAGATCTGTTTGAAAAGACCAATTTTCAAAACTTTCAAGACTTTCAGGTTCTGTTTCCAATATTCCATTCACTGTTTCTGCTTTATTTCCTGATTTTGATTCTGATTTATTTGTTGAATACTTATACGCATGTAACCAAAGTCCTAGATCATTAGGACCTGGATCTGAATAAAGAGCAGTTTGACAGATATCACATCTTTCATCTAGTAATGCTTCGCCTTCCGCATCTCTGAAAAACCAACTTGAAGCTCTTGAAGTTTTACCAATTGAATCCAACTTTTTTTTGACTGAATCTAAGTCATAATCCAAGTTTTTGCCTAAAGTTTCACCCCAAACATTTAAATTGGAATAGATGATATCATTAGCAACAGGATGACCTAGATATTGTAAGTGTACTCTGATTTGGTGAGTTCTTCCCGTCAGTGGTTTACAAATCAAAATTGAAGTATTGGAAATAGGATCATAATTGATTTTTTTGAAAATTGTTTTTGAGTATCTTCCATCTTTATGAATAATGTTCAAAGTTAATCTTGGATCAAATGTCATAAGAGGTTGTTCCACTGTAACTTCTTCATCTGGAAATCTACCGACACATCTTGCAATGTATTCTTTAGAAAGGTTTAACGTTGTTAGCTGATTTTTAAAATATTCAGCTGATTTCGGGTTTCTAGCCAAAAACATCAACCCACTTGTTAATCTATCCAATCTGTTACATGGGTGAACATCAATACCATGTTCTAATTTCAATATTTTTGTGATAGTATTGAATCTATATCTTCCTGAAGGATGAACTGGAATACCAGATGGTTTATCAATAACAATTAAACCATTAATTTCTTTGATAATCTTGATGCTTTTAGAAGATACAGGGGGTTCATGTCTATGAATTTTATGGGATATCAAGTCTCCATTTTTAACAATGGTATTAATATCGGCAACCATGTTATTTATTTTGACTTTTCCATCGGTAATTGCATTTTTATAATAAGATTCTTCTCTGTCTCTAAATTCATTTGCAAAAATATCAATCAAGGTTTTATCTCTCCATCTTCCTTTACAATATGTCATATAAGTGTAAAAGTAAGGTTTTACTCTCCTGAATTTCCCATCAATCTGGTATTCAATTTCAATATCATCATCAAGTTTATCTGGATCATTATAATGTCTTTCGATATTTTTGGCATGTTTTTTATGACCGCGTGATGGTTTGAAAATCTTAGTTTTGGGTTGTGAAAGATTTTCATCGCTTATTCGATTGTTACTGCTCATTTTAGAAAGACTCCAGTGATTGCGAATAATTCTGAGCATTCAACCCTTAGCTGTAGATCTCAAATTCAACGCCTAATTTTAAAATTATAATTACCAAACAAAAAAAATAATTAACTATGTCTGTAAGCATGGGTGTAGAGATGTTGGAATTAGTTGGATTCATACCACGAGAAGTACACTGTACAGTGGTACAGTTACGTACATATTCATAACTGTCAATCATCTACATATACAGAAAGAAATGGATGTAATCAAAACTAGAAGCTGTTTGGGTTATATATTTCTACTATCTATAGCTTACTTTTTCTTTCCGCTTTATTTCTCAAAAGCCTTTTCATAAAAAATTGATATTCTTTGCTTTGAAGCAATTTGGCATTATCAGCAGCTACCAAATCCAATCCTGAATTGACAATAGGAGAGTTAGTTGTAACTAGCTCCAAATGTTTTTTTGTTCCAATCACTGCTGGTTTGAATTTTTTTGAAATCTTAACAGCCAGTTTACAAGCATAATTTAAAGCATCTGTTTTATCATTGAAAACATTGGATAAATAGCCTAAACCCAACGCCATTTCACTGTCAAAATTTTCACCAGTAAGTGCCAGCTCTGCTAGTTTTGCGTGATTTGCAATCAAAAAAGGTAATCTTTGTAACGAACCTATATCTGCCATAATTCCAATATCA
This sequence comes from Starmera caribaea, assembly GCA_030565045.1. Taxonomy (NCBI): domain Eukaryota; kingdom Fungi; phylum Ascomycota; class Saccharomycetes; order Phaffomycetales; family Phaffomycetaceae; genus Starmera; species Starmera caribaea. The sequence continues at coordinate 32,640 of JAJMAV010000087.1, forward strand.
ATTTCCTTTATGGCAAAAACTGCATCTTTTGTTCCTAGCCTAATACTAGTAGCCGAAGATATATCTAGAGCTAAACCAAAATTTATACCATGACAAATTGAAATGACAGGAATAGTTGTTGTAATTGGAGCATTGACACATTTTTGAAAGTTTTTAATTGAATTTTTGTTTGTTATTGAGTTCAAGTTCTTGAAAACAGATAAATCTATACCAGAACAAAAATCTTTACCATATCCAGAAAGTATAATTGCTTTGATATTTGATAATGAATTTAAATCCTTAAAAATGTTATAATACTGATTCCATGTCCTAGTTGAGAGTTAGTAATATTCATAATTCCGTTATGTGTTTTGATTCTTTTTTGAAAGTTATTATAATATCATATTATGATCATATGATTGATTGTAATTAATGTTGCAATAACGCAACAACTTATTTTTAACTTACTTCTCATTGAAGCTGTTCAACACGTCAGGTCTATGAATCTCAATATGGATTACACCTTCTGATATTTGATTAATATTGAAGTGTGAGTACCTAAGGAAGTTATCTTTTTTGAAAACGCTCATTTTTTTTTTGTTTCAAAACAATAGATATGTAAACTGTAGATCTATTGGTAATGGTTGTGAAAGCTCAGAAGTTAGGGCTACTTGCTTATAATATATGTAATTATTGGATTAAGGCACAAGTTGGTAAATTATGACTTATCTCCACATTTCTAAGCTCATTCAGTGACACAAATAAGTGTAACCCTACGTACGCTATAGCTACTATCTATAAGTAACTACATATAATATTGTAGCCTTTAGCAAGTAGCTGCTAAACGTTACGTATGATAGGTTTTGTTGGGTAAATAATAGGAAAAGAATAATGCGAGAATCTATGGTGATTGTTTCCAAATTCCATATTAATAAACAAGTAACTTGTTCGTAGTTTAGTGGCAGAAGAGTATACAAGTAGCTGAGCGAAAAGATGGGAAGAATTATAACAATGATACTGGGTAAGTGTGGTAACTATAACTTATTACTTATGTTATTCAAACCCTAGTTTCTTACTCAATGAGAGCTTTTAACTGAAGCAGTATATTTTAGGATTACTTTACTGTAAATGGTATTTCATCTCAATACCATAACTGTATTAATTATTTATAAATATATAATTCATGAACAATATTAAATTATATGATAATTCATCATAAATATTCGACATCTGCAATAATATGATATTATAATAAATATTGATCATCATCATCATAATATTGAGACGTACGTATATTATAACTTTAAAGTCTTGGAGTAAATAATTAATATTAATTCAAAATAATTAAATAAAAAACTTATTTCACTAGCCACATTTAAAGCTATGACACCAGCCACAAATGCTTTTCATTTTAATATAATTAATTACACTCCAAAACTCAAATTGTTCAAAACTTTTAAATCTTAAAATTTTGAAAAATGGATTTTTCAGGCCTGTTCATTAGAGCAATGCGACCTTGGTGGATTGCAAAAGTTTGAACGTCTTTGTGCTTGTAGTTCTTCAGTTACAACTTACAAGTTACCAATAGATAAAGAAATCTTAGTAAGGGTTTACATCATCATTAATCGTTCATTTATGTACAATTTTCTGCATGGTCCTCAGTGTTCAGTGCTCAGTTTTTCAAAACGCTGTTGATCATGACACTAGTCGCATTTTAATCAATATTAATTGTATGTCATTGATAAGATTGCAAAATGCAAAAGGACTGAGGTGTAGTATGTACTATCTTTGGTCCAGGCTCCAGACTCTAGCGTATTTTGCAGTTTTATTTAACAGGTTACAGTACCATAAATTCTTCTCTTATTTCAATCCAACTTAAAATTTGGAAATTGGTTATTATAACTTCTATTGTTATACTGTACAGTGTATACATATTACATATTACATACATAAGAAGTAAAAGCGTTGATTAAACGATACACTACAATTCATTAAATTAAAGACCATTCCATAATAATATACAAACCAAACCAATTTTCTTAATAAACACCAAAAAAACAAATTAAGCAGTTGTTGAAGAAGAATATTTAGTAACAGCTCTTGTACCTTCAGAAACCGCATGTTTTGCTAATTCACCTGGCAAAATTAATCTAACGGCAGTTTGGATTTCTCTAGCAGAAATGGTGGATTTTTTGTTGTAAGCAGCTAACTTGGAAGCTTCAGTGGCAATTCTTTCAAAAATATCGTTAACAAATGAGTTCATAATAGACATAGCTTTAGTGGAGATACCAGTATCTGGATGGGTTTGTTTTAAAACTTTGTAGATGTATGAAGCATAAGTTTCTTTTCTAGCCTTGGATCTCTTTTTTGGAGCATCAGTGGAAGAAGAAGAGGTTTTTTTAGCAGCTGGTTTTTTTTCAGCTGGAGCTTTGGAGGCTGGTTTCTTTTCTGCTTTTGGGGCCATTGTGAATAATAATAATAAGAACTTTAGTGGATGAGTACTTGATGAGAGTTGTTCAACAAAAAAAACTGTTGTTGTAACACAGCGACTGGCGCTGTTTATATACCTGCCGACTGGTGGCGCTTTGTTTTGTTTATCTGCTCTCCTGCTGCTGCGGCGCGTACCAGAGACTGGGAACCTCACGCTAATGCTGCACGCTGATTGGCCCACAAAACGTGTTTCCAGCGTCTTTTTTGTTTTTGTTTTTTTTTGCTGTTTTGCTGCAAGGAGCGTGCCCAGAACTGCCGCAGTTAAGCATCAAAAAGCGCGTTTGCAGCCACTTTCTGCGCGCCGCCCATACTGACACACAGTAATACTGAGCACGCTGATTTTCAGGTTGGCACAGAGCACACTGTGATTGGTCGCACACATGCTGTCACTGTTGTGGACTTTTGCCACTTGGGTATTGAAGTTTGTTAAGTTGTTGAAAGTGTATATAAACTACAACAGCTGCTGTTTCTGAACACAACTTCTTCTCTTTTTTGTTTCATCAAGAAGACTCATCTATTCTATTCTATTCTATTTTATTATAACAAACACAATGTCCGGTGGTAAAGGTAAAGCAGGTTCCGCAGAAAAAGCTACTCAATCAAGATCAGCCAAAGCTGGTTTAACTTTCCCAGTTGGTAGAGTTCATCGTTTATTGAGAAGAGGTAACTACGCTCAAAGAATTGGTTCTGGTGCTCCAGTCTATTTAACCTCTGTTTTGGAATATTTAGCTGCTGAAATCTTAGAATTAGCCGGTAACGCTGCTCGTGATAACAAAAAAACCAGAATTATCCCAAGACATTTACAATTAGCCATCAGAAATGATGAAGAATTAAACAAATTGTTAGGTCACGTTACCATTGCTCAAGGTGGTGTCTTACCAAACATCCATCAAAACTTATTACCAAAAAAATCAACTAAACCTGAAAAAGCTTCTCAAGAATTATAAATTTAAGTTTATTTAATAAGTATAAATTTTGATTTTTAATATTGGGATTTTGTATATTAGATTTTGGGAAAAAAAGAATTTGTCTAGGTGGATTTAATTTATGTTGGAAATTTTATTATTTTGTAGCTTATTTCATTTATTTTATTCACTGGTTTTAAGTAATTTAAGCAAATATATTCAACTACTATTCTTAGTTAGTTTGAGTTTGCAACTATATCAACTATGATGTTAACAACTGAAACCAAAACTTCAACCCCAACTAGTATAATGACTATAAACTCCAAATATTCTTCATTTGAATGACCCAGTTGTTCTTTCAACATTTGTAATAAATCAGAAATAACTTCTAATCTTTGATTTAATAAAGCAACCCTTTGATTGATCTCTAAATACCCTCTTGTTGCTTGATATATTGGCTCCAAATGGGGCTCCGACCACATAATCTCTGGAGAGTCTAAAACTGATCCATGTAAATTTATATTGATTCTTAAAATAAATAACTCTCCAATGCTTTTCATTATATCATCTTTATTCATACTAACTTTACCAGTAAGTGCAATCTGCTGCGGGATATCCTGGGTATCCTCAATTGTATTATCAACCAACTCTTCAAACAACGATATTTTGACTGATTGTGAAATTGCATGCGATATCGATAATTTGATCATATAGTTACCTCCATCTCTTAAAGTAATGAAATCATTGTAAATTCTGGGTTGATAACTCTGAGTGACATAATAATTGAACTCTTCAACTTGAACATCTTCACCCGATAGCTTTTCATTCTCGAATTTATCAATGTCTTTTAAAAATGCCTGTTCTTCTCTATAAGTGAACCCCCAAAACACCACAACACCGTATTCAAATATAAACACATCTGTATGTCTGTCATCAATTGTCAACTCTCCTCCTTCATCATCTAACCTAATCTCTTGTTGGACTTGCCTATGATCTCCTCTCCAATCTTTATAAACAAATGGCGTGTATAAACACTCGTCAAATAGTTTGGGGTGCGAGTCAAAAACCCTCTTGTTATCTTTCAGCCACCTTATAATATCCTTCATTTTGTAAGAGCTTGCTGTGCAGTAAGCAGTGACTCTAGGCAACAATGATCTCTGGCTCTTTCCCAATCTTTCAGCATCCCTTCTTGCAGGTGTATCTTTGATCCTGTTAACCTGAGAGTAAACGTCTCTGTTCGTACTTGAGTCCGCATTTTCCTCAGATATCGGCTCGTCTGGCAACAACTTCAACTTCTGTGTGGTTCTTGAAGACCTCTGTGGCCTAATTTTGTTCTCATTGATTTTAGATTTGTTGGGGTTCACAACCGTGCTTCCACCCAAAACGCCTGCACTAGTGGAACCCCTTTTTGACATTTCAGGCACTGCAGGCACTGCAGGCATAGTCTCATGCATTGGAAGCAACAGATCGCTCTCATTTGTGTCTCTTTTGCTCATTTCTATCTCTTCCACTCTCGAGTCTCTGCTGAATCCTGATTTGAAAATTGAATTCTGATTTGAAAATCACAAAATTTGAAAACTGCTACGGGAAGTGGCCATACCAATGCCAAATTATGAATTCTCAAGATCTGGTTAAAATATATTTAGAATGTAATACTTTTAGTGATTTTCTATACTCGCTTCAAAACAATCATTGATTAAACGAGTACACCCATTAGGTTAGTTGATCATCCTAAGATTGCAACTTTGAGCGATACTCCTCTTCTTTGTCACATACTAGAAGCAGATTCTAAATTCATCAAGATATCAAACCCTGATGATGTAACACAACAACAAGGGAACAACGTCTCAAATGAGTTTCAACATTTTTATAAGCCCCTTGATAGAAATTTTATTCAGTTTTCCTTGTCTACCAAATGGTTTTCCTTAGATAAAGAATGTTTGGAAGTTGCAAAACTCTTAAATTTAACATTGAGAGAAGAACTAAATGAAATAATTAACAATCTGAGAGCTAAAGATCAAACAGATAATCAAATTCAAATAGAAATTGACACCTATCAGCATATAATTGAGAATGGTTTTTTCATTAACTCAGATAAACTTGAACTTCACTATTTTCTCAACTCCCAATTTTCAACTTATTTCCAAATCTATTACAAAGATTATTGAATGTGGTGATTATTCATAACAGTGAATTATTCAACATGCAGTATGAATCAAATGCAGACAACACCACAGAAAAATCAAGTTTTCACAGAAACAGCTATTCAATCGTGATGTTATTGATAGAACATACCTTTTCTAAATTCTTGGACCGCACATCTTATCGTTCTTTGCTTAATGAAACAAGATCGGCTTCAAAAAATTTCCAAAATTTGGATAACAAAAACTCTTTCACACGATATGAGAGTTTGATTAGGAATAAAGAGTTCACCTCCAAAAGTTTCAATTATGGAACCATAAGAGATTTGAATGTTTGTTATTATTGTAAGCAATTTCCTTCCAGTGGAAAAATTGATGTTTTAAAACTCACTGAATCTGCAAAATCTGAAAACCCCCCTGTGGTTGGTCAAAATGAAGAGACTGAACAGCCAATAACAAAAAAAAAAAAAAACGTTTAAGTATTCCAAGAAAATTGATCATACAGCAAGATAGATTTTTCCAGTTAGTGGTTCTCTCAAGAAAAAAAGTTGATACAATCAATTCAATTGAAATCTTTGATATCGATCAGAAGAAATTGACTGAAGCTAAAGATGAGGTTTTTATAGATATGATGAAAGTGATAAAAAAGGAATATTGCACCAATTTTGAGCTTCTTGAACAAACTTGTCAATTTGCCAAAATTTATTTGAATGAATGAATCAAGAGCCGCAGATATAATAAATTTAATGCAAAATGGGATCCATTTTAAACTGTTTTCCGAGGAAGAGTTGAGACAACAGCTGACTCAAGGATTTAATGCTCCCATTCGATTGAGTTCTAAAGGTTTTGATAACATACTTGATTTCACTGAAAGATTTAAAGCTTTGAATAATGAAATCATAGTCACAAAGTTTAGAATTTATTAATCAGTATAATAAAAGGTTACCCGCAAAAGTACTTTTTATTTGTTTTTTTTTTCTGCCTTTACATATAAAATTTTAATTCTAATATTTTTTTTTTTATTGTTTGGAAGCTGCTTTATTGTTTTCTTCACCGCGCTTGAGCCTCACAGTACCGAGCACAGCTCACAGCCAGCATGATCAAGGACAAGAAGACAGAAGGTGCCAACAGATACAGGTACCGCTCGTTCAAAGACAGAGTGGACGCCATCAAGATTGAACCGTACAAGAAGTTAAATAGAAGAGCGTTTGATGAAACTGATACTTCTCATTTCATCACTTCCTTTGAGAGATGGAGAGAGATCAACAAATCTGCAAACTTCCAGGCATTTGTGCAGTCAGTTGAAGCCATTTTAGAAAATTTACCTTTAATCATTCATAATAAAACCAAGATTTTTGAAAAATTATCACTTCATTTGTTGAGTCATGATGTTTTATCTTTACAACCATTATTAGAACTGCTTACCCAACTATGTCATGATTTAGGTCCAGACTTTTTGTGTTTCTATGAAAAATCTTTAGAAATTATTTTGAATTTATCATTGTCTGAAAAAAACTCTGCTGATGAGTTGGAATGGGAATTTAACTCTTTAGCTTATATCTTCAAATATTTAGCAAAATACATTTCAAAAGAACTGATCAAAACCTACGAAATTCTGTCTCCTTTATTTTACAAGAAATCAGCTCAGTCAAGATTCATTGCAGAAGCATACTCATTTTTAATCAAAAAGGCTGATAATGATCAATTGGATAAAATTGTTTCTTTCATTTTCAATAACCTAAATAATGATAAAAATTTCAATAAATCAGTTGTTACTTTATTCAGTGAATCAATAAAATCAACTAAAGGTGTCATCCATTCGAAATCAGTTATAATCTTATCTGGTTTAATTAACAACCTGAACTCTCAAGAAACATTCACTGTTTTCACAGATATTTTATTACAGATTATAAATTTCAGTGAACAAGAATATATTGAACAAGTTTACTCTTTAATGTTAGAAAAAATATCCTCAATTGATAATTATGATGGTAAACTGAAAATCTTGATTGCTTTAGGGTTTGCATCTTCTGGTAAAAAAGTCAAAGATTGGGATTTACTGGCTGAAAAAATGTTGTTAGTATTACAGTCAGATAAACCAGTGACTAAAAACTCTTCAACGTTAGCAATAAATCTTTGTTTGATTTTTTTCAGAAACTCAAGCTTAAATGTCTTGACAAAATTTCATTCTAAATTTATCCAATTTATCATGAATGTTTTACCTAATTGTTTTTTTGCATTCATAATTTCATTGTTAGAAATTTCTTTGGAAAAAACTATTAATTACACTTCTTCGTTCATTCAAACTTTCATAAATAATAACTGGAAATCTCAAATTGAACAGCTAGCAATATTTATTAATACTTTGATTTATAGAAACTTGATGTCTGAATTCAATATCAGATTGTCAATTGAAATTGAATCTTTCATTTACAATAATTTATACTCAAATGATTCTGTTTATTCTATTTATTGGAAATTATCTTTACTTGAACAATTCAAAACATCCAAATTTGATAAATTATTCAAAATTTTCAATGAAATTTCAAACTCAAACAGCTTTGATGATGCATCAAAATCTCAACTTCTATCAAAAACTCTGAAAATTATGTCATTGAATTCAACACTTGATCTTAAATCTTTAATCTTGAGCAATTTTGAAAAGTTGCATCCCAATTTGGATTTCATTTACGCTTCAATTAATTTCATTTCAGTAAATGTTAATTTATTTGATTTCCAAGAAAAATCCTCAATGATTGAATTTATTTCAAGAAATTTTTTGAATGCACAACAAAGAATCCGTGTTGCTTCTTGGAATTTATTATCAATTTTGATTAAAGGAGATACAAATTTGGAAGATTTTGTAAATCAAGCTGCAATCATTGAAGATATGCCTCATACTTTTCATTCTTCTCGTGATATGACTGTTAGAATGAGAACCTTAACCAAATTTTATCAAAACTATGCTGCAATTTCTACTAAATATGATAATAAACATAGCTTAAACTTGGACGAAATTTACATAAGGTTCTTATTTGGTTTATTGACTGTTAAATTTTCACCTGCATGGGATGCTGTTTATGAAAGTTTAGAAGAGACTCACAAAAATTTGCTGAGCTTGATTTGGAAATACGTTTTTCAATTTTTAATGCACCCTTACAATGAAGTCGATATCAAACAAGAAGTGTCGGATAATGGAAAAAATTTCGATAAAGCTGAGGATGATTTTACAACTTTCCAAGATGAAGATGAAAATGATCTGATTTTTTTGGATTCAAGATTAACTACGATTGTTCATACATGTGCATCTGTCATAAACAAATTCGACAATAGCGAAGAAACTACTATGAATTCCATTAACGATGTTAAAGAGTCTTATACATTTCAAATGAAAGTTCGTGTATTAAAAATTTTAAAAAAAATTCCGGTTGTTGCTGAAAGAAACTCTGAGGCCTTGTTACCAATTGTTTTGAGTGACGAAGAAAAACAAGACTTAGTTAGTGAAGAACATGATGAAGTTTATGAAAAATCCGCTATTATTCAACAAGAAAAAATAACAATTCTTGAGGTTTTTGCTTCTTTTAAAAAACTGCATAAAATCAAGAATGCTGATTTGTTTTATAATAGACTGGTTTTATTATTGTCTTCTAAAACTTCTGATTTAAGAAATGCTGCGTTAGGATGTTTACTAAGTTTTCATAATGCTCGCATCAATAAGTATAAAGATAGCTTTACAAACTTGCTAGATGACATGGTTTTCCGTGATGAATTGTCAAAATTAATCTCAAGAACTGGTTCAAGTATCATTGAAAATGAGGATAAGGATGAAATCATGCCATTAGTTATTAGAATCATTTTTGCGCGTGCACAGAATGCAACTACTGTTGCTTCCAAGAAAGGTTTGAAACGCGCTGCCATTTCCAGTCTCGCTAATTTACAAAGTTCTGATTTGATCAAATTTTTGGAAATTGCTTCGGAAAAATTGAATCAAGATGTTACTCCTCAAAATATTTCTGCAAGTTATTTGAAAACTCTTCATGGGTATTTCAATTTAATGTGTGATATTATTTATGAATTAGGTGAAAATTTCTCTGATATTTTACAGCTGATTATTCCACATGCTGTTGATTCCTTGGCTTTATCTCAATCCGTTGTTTCAAAAGTAACTGAAGAAGAAAAAATGGACGAGAGTAGCTCAACTGTCAATCTCCAGCTTTTGAATTTAGCTAAAATCTCCCGACAATCGGGAATGAAATTATTATTTTTTCTCTTTGAAACATTACATTCTTGTAATTGGGAAAATTATATTGAAACAATTTTTGATAAGATTATTACTCCGCGTTTCAGGAAGTTTGAAGACGAAAATTTGCAACAACCATCGTCATTATTAAAAATATTTCTAACATGGTCAGAAAAATCCACTTATTTTGAGTTACTTTTAATCAATAATTTTGAACCTGTGAAAAATGTTTTGAGTTTATTTGCTAATCCAAAGGCAAAAACTGAAGTTGTTCAACAAGTTGGGAAATTTGCTATTAATCTTGTTCAATCTTTACCAGCTAAGAATATCTATGAGGAAGTTTTGAATTATTTAACAAAAATTGTTTTAGATTCATTATCCGAAACCTTAACTTTGAAATCAAGTAAAGAATTTATTGAACAATCAGTTAACTTACTATTATTAATTGTTGAAAGAGATTTAGTTCAAAGCACTGTTCAGAAGAAACAATTATTTGATATCTTGACTGGGTTATTAGATAAACCATCTTATTGTATCACAAATGAGACTAGAACCCAAGTCTTGAAAACTTTGAAAAGCTTATCTGAAAGCTTTACTGGAAGTTTTAAAGAAGTTGAGAATTTATATCTTGTTTGCTCGAAATTTTTGAAATTCATCAAACTCAGAGATCAAAGGCAACTATTAGTCTCGATCTTTGGTGGGATTGGCTCTCAATTTGACGGTTTTGCCACCGTTGGTTCAATTTTAGTTGATCTAGAAGCTTACTCATCCAAAAGAATGGAAGAATTCGATTATGACAGAAGAATTGGAGCATTCAGACGAATCAACGAGGAGTTATATTTAACTTTGAATGATTTGGAATGGTTGCCAATTTTGAATGCATGTCTATTTTACATTAATGAAATTGAAGATTTATCGGTTAGAACCAATGCAACTTATTCAGTCAAAAGATTTATTGATAGTTTTTCTGAGAAAGGTTTTGATTCCAAAACTTCTTCTTTGTTCAAAGACGTTTTGTTGTCCAATTTGAAATTAGGTATTAGGAGTAAAGAAGAAAGTGTCCGTGCTGAATTTATTGAAATATTATCTTATATTATTACAAATGGTAAAAATGTTGATGAGTTCAAAGATATGTCTGTTTTGATTTCAAAAGAAGATGAAGAACACAATTTTTTTGAAAATGTTACACATATCCAAATAAATCGTCGTCAAAAAGCAATTAGAGATTTACCACTTCTTGCTAACCAAATATCAAGTACAAATATTGCGCATTATATTTTACCAATTGTTGAAGTGTTTGTCTATTGTGATAGTGAAAAACTAAGAAACTTATCTAATGATGCTGTTCAAACAATTGAGTCTTTAGTTTCCAATTTAACTTTCAAACAATATCAAGCAATTTTCAGAAGATACATGTCGTATATGAAAGATGATAATAAATATATCCATGATGTTGTTGGTTTAATTGTTACAGTTTCAAGATCATTAATGGATTGCTTCAAACAAGAGTCTATTGAAACATCCATGGTTGGATTACCAGATAAATGTGAAGAATTGGATAATTTTATTGATTTTCAAATGATTCAACCAATTTCCAATTTTTTAAACAAAAGAAATCAGGAAATTATGGTTTATAAAACTGCTTTAGTTGAAGCTATTGCGTGTCTGTCTATTTGTCTAACACATGATCGTTTGGTTTTGATTCTACCTGGTGTCTTGACTGGTATTTGTCAAATTTTACGTACAAGGCAAGATGATTTACGTGAAGCAACTAGAAAGCACTTAGGTAGAGCCGCCAAAATCTTAGGACCAACTTATTTGAAATTTATCATTTCAGAATTGAAAACTGCTTTAACTAGAGGCTCACAAGTTCATATTCTAGGATTTACTGTCCATTATATCTTAATGTTATTAGATTTGCATCATGGCGATTTAGATGAATCAGCTCACTTGATTGCTGATATTACTATGGAAAGTATCTTTGGTGCTTTAGGAGAAGAGAAAGATGCGGAAGGTTACAAAACAACAATGAAAGAAGTGAAATCTAATAAAGCTTATGATACTGCTGAAATTTTAGGTAAATATATCAGTATTGCCGTTTTTGAGGAAATTATTAATCCTATCAAAATGTTACTACAAGAACGTATGACATTTAAAGCTCAAAATAAATTAGAAGAAACCATTAGGAGATACATGCATGGTTTAAGTCAAAACAATGAAATTTTGACAGAAAATGGGTTAGTTTTATGTTATCAAATTTATGAAGAATCTCATAATTTACCAACTAGAAAAAGACAGAGGTTTAATGAGTCAGAAGAACATTTCCTTGTAAAATTGGATGCAAAACCATTAAGAGTTGAAACTGAAAATTCGGCCTATATTGAAACTATTCAAAAAATTTCTTTAGAGTTGCTTAGAATCATTTTGACTAAAAATCATTTGTTGATTTCGAATAAACACTTGTCAGGATTTCTAAAATTTATTGAAGAGAGCATCAAATCAGAAAATGAATCAATTTTGATTTCTTCGTTCAAAATTTTAGCATTAATTATTGATCTTGAATTCAAAGATGTTCAAGTTGATATTTTCAAGACAGCGTCAAGACGTTGTTTAAGTGTCATTAAAAATTTTCCATCAACCGAATCTGAGCTTTGTCAATCTTGTTTCAAGTTTTTATCAATTATTTTACGTCGTAGAGATGATTTAATGCTGAAAGAAAGCTCAATTGGCTATTTATTGGTGAGAATAATTCCAGATGTCCATGAACAAAACAAACAAGGTTTAGCATTTAATTTTATCAAAGCTGTTGTTGCTAAACATGTTATGATTCCTGAAGTTTATGATATTATGGATAAAGTTCGTGATGTTATGGTTACAAGTCCATCGAAAGAAAGAAGAGATATGTCAAGAAGTATATATTTCCAATTTCTAATGGAATATGATCAAAGTAAAGGTAGATTGGAGAATCAGTTAAGATTTTTGGTTAATAATCTTGATTATCCAGCAGATTCAGGTAAACAATCCGTTATGGAATTTATTCATGTAATTATATTAAAATCAGGGCAAGAATTGGTGAAAACTATTGGGTCTTCTTTTTTTGTTGGTTTGTCTAAGATCTTGATTTCAGATACAACAGAAAGAACAAGAGAGATGGCAACTACAATTATTGCATCAATTTTCAATAAATTAGGAACAAGTGATTTTGATAAGTACATTCTTGGATGGTTGAACTCAAAAAACTCAGCATTAGTTGGTTGTTCATTACAATTATATAGAATCAAAAAGAAAGAAAATGGAGAGGCCAAAGAACTTGATGGTGAATTTTTATCAATTATCAAAGAATTATTAGAAAACTCAAAAGTTACATCATCAGAAGAAGTTAGATGGGAATTGATTTACAATTCTTTACAAACTTTGTTGGTTTTAATTCAACATAATTTTAATATGATTGCACAAGATGAGCAATTAAAAGAAAAATTGGTTTCATGTTTACTTTTCCCACATTCATGGGTTAGATTATCAGCTGATAGACTATGTTCATATTTGATCTCTAGAGATGAGAATTTTTTCACGACTTCAGATTTACAAACTATGTTATATAGATTTGTTCATCAATTAAAAGCTCCAAAAGTTGAAGATAAATTAACATCACAAATTGTCAAGGGCTTGATTTTGACTGTTAGTGTTTTAGAAAAGAAAGATTATAAGATGGTGAAGCAGAGAAATGGCGAAGAAGAAGAAGAGGTCTATGAACAAGTTGAATCAGTTGAAGAAATCGAAGAAGATAATCACACAGAATCCAAAGAAGTTAAACCAATCAAAGACATTTCAAGACCTGGTTCTTGGGTTATTAATAAAGTGAGTGGTGTTTTAAGATCTCAACAAAGTTCATTCTCTTCTAAGAAAGCTGGTATTCAACTGTTGGCAATGTTGGTACAATCATTTGATAATGAGAGAGTTTTGAAGGAAATTGAGGATTTGATTTTACCATTAGTGATAGTCGGAGAGTTGAATGCTTATGAAGATGAACAGATGGAAATTCAAGAAATTAGTAGAGAATGTTTAAAAATGATTGAAATCAAAGTTGGAGTTACCGATTACACACAAGCTTATTCCAATATTCAAAGATTTGTTGCTAGAAGACGTCAAGAAAGAAAAAGTAAAAGGGCTGTTTTGGCATTGAATGCACCAGAAGCAGCAGCTAGAAGAAAGAATAAGATTCATGCTAGAAGTAGAGAGAAGAGAAAAAATCTTAAAGATGCTAGTGGTTATTTTCACGCAAAAAAGAAAGTAAGAAGATAATCAGGCGGTTTACAACGTATGTAATATAA
>JAJMAV010000088.1:0-46065 GCA_030565045.1 Starmera caribaea
AATTCCTATATATCTCAAACAACTAAGATATGGAGTGCGGAACTCAAATTGAGAGTATATGGTATCCAGTGCTCCAGTGTGATATCTCCAATGAAAGTAATCAGCACCATCTAAGACTCGAACTCCCGGCTTCTTTTCTGCCTAGTTTTCCCCATTATCATGAGACTCTGCCTACTCGGCCAGGTCAAGGGAAAACTGCGTGTTTAAAGAGAATCTAGGAAAAAAATTGCAAAAAAAAAACGTAATCCTGCCCCCTGCCAGAATTGAACTAGCGACCTTTGCATTACAAGTGCAACGCTCTACCACTAAGCTAAAGGGGCCAAATAACGCAAGATTTAATGCTTTTTCAATCCATGATTAGCTGTGTCAGCCAAGTTACCCAGCTCAACTAGCTGTCGCGAAATTATATAGTTCAAGTACTCTTCGTGTATCAATTACAACCAGGTTACTATCATGGTAGCTCATTGTCAAATCTACTCACAAGATAATTCTTAATGTTTGCCACAACATCTGACTTTATATAAGAGTCTTATATTGGGAACTTGATGATAAAATCTGTCTAAATTATAATCACATATCGATTGTAAGGAACTAGTCGGTTGTGAAGTCAATGACTTATTGTAAAATAGCTGTTAATAAAGACTTAAGGGTAAGCTCAAATAAAAGTTTCCATTTAAATATATTAGACATTCAAATTCTGTTTGATCGAAACTTTAGTAGATTTGGAAGCAGTGTAGGACTGATTCAATTAGATTGAAAATTAATCCAAAGTACTAGTTTCTCAAAATTATTTGATTATACTACTGATAATACAATAGCTAGGCTCTTTAGGTTGCTTGCTTCTTTTGATTCCTGACTAGTTGTCGGATCATTCAAACAAGTATTATATTATTTTTTTATCTGATGGATCTTGTTTAGACCCCATTTGAACTCTGGGTGTTAATATATGAAGCTAATTTGCAAACATTATGGCTCTTATTATCTTGTCTTTTAATTTAATCATATTAAGTGTAAATCTCGTGCGTTGTTGTAATTGTAAATTGTAATTGGTACCAGTATTGGTACTTATGTATTTTCAAACTACATATCAAAAAGAGTAATATTTTGAATCTGTTTGAACTTTGAGCTATTGTGACAATCGCGCAGGTTGATGTTGGTGGCATTGTAGCCGATCTAATATGCTTTAGTTTGCATAATTATATCACATTCTACTATAATAGTATAAATGTGTCCACTGTCTAGAGAGTAGGACTCCCGTATCTTGATCCTTTGGGTGAGATTGAAAGCTTGCGCATAATCAATAACCATTTGTTTCACGATAGTTTAGTGTTCATGAGCTTGAACAATGAGAACTCTCAATATAATGAATCATGATGTAGTTAAACACAAACGATGGAACAGTTACAACAGTCTTATCTTGATTCTCGGGCAGTAAAAAGTAGCATTCGGTGTCGTATCGGCGTAACCTGCGGTTAAGCTGCTCTGTTTCCCTGGAACTACTAATCACACGGTGTCTGTCTAGTGTCCAGTCACGACTCACCAGTGTCTTCCAAATTACTCCAGTTTCCACCATTTTTAATTCAGAAATTATTTATATTTGCCACTGTGCTATTCAGCATTGTAGTTGTAGTCAATTGCAGCGCTATTTTTCCTATCATACCAAACATGACACTGACTATCCAGCGCACACAAACCGCCGTTCTCTTCACCTTTGTAACACACACAAACAAGCTCACGAGTCACCGACTCACCTCCAAATCACAGAGACAAAGGAACAAGATGTCAGATCTACAATCACAGTGCATCATGACACCGCGAGCTGCAGGCCTCCGCCATTGATTTTCTATAAAAACACCACATTCAGCAACTGACAGAAACATCGCTATAGAAATATTTTCAAGAATTAGAACAAAATGGCAGATGAAAGATATTGCTGAACACTCTTTGAAGGCTTGAAGCTCCAGTTGTATTGGAATTCAGCTTGTTTTGAGCCTGTCCCCATGGGCCATGCATGCCACACAGAACACCACAATGCTTGAGGAGCGGCTCCAGAAACATGTTGTAAATCGTGATAAGAATTCTTCCAGTTGTTATTTATAACAGAAGCTTTGTTCTTTGTCTCATACTCAAGCTGTGCTGTTCGCCTCCTGTTCTTGCTCCTGCTGTCCTACACTCATTCCTACAGCTACCACCAGCTCAAAACCAATAACAACAACCCTGCTACTATAGCCACTTAGCTCACTCCACAGTTATAGCTATAGTGCCCGATTCAGCTTTCCAAAGTGACTAGATCTTTTCCGACCCTTATACCAAAAGATCTAACAGCTGCTAAAGGACCCTTTGCACATCCATAGTCATAAATCCTTTGCTCTGTCCAAACACTACTCCCTTGGAACGTCTTACACCTACGCAATATTAATATTGTCTATTTGCTGCCACTCGAAATAATTCATTAATTTATTTCCCTACACAAGCAATACTACGACTATTTGCCACCTGGTGTTCAATCTTTTTAATTGTTGCTTATTATTATACATTTTGAAACGGTGATATTAATGAACATGATGGAATACACTCATTTGAATTCGATGGTTAGTTTGGGTAATCTGGACTCTTATTCTTCAGATTTCCCTTCCGTTTTTGATCACAATTCAAACGAATCAACTTTTGACACAATAAGTGCTTCCAACAATGACTCAAGCGTTGATTCAACTGCTACTACTCCAATTAGTCCTCAATCGGACTCCCCACTCACTATCGCAGCAACAACTACTACTACTACTACTACTACTACTAATATGCAAAATCAACAGCAGTATCACCTCAGTAGTTTGAAAAATAATGATAATCACTTTCAACATGCTCACATTAATAGCTACATTTCCCAACCTACAAACACCCCTGTTTGTGGCTCACCAATTGCCACTCACACTGATTTGACTGTTTCAGCAATTGAGTTCTTTGCACGCTCTAATTTGGAGGAACCTCCTAGTAAATATAGAATCTCAATTGAAAAACTTACCCCAGATTTAGGTCCAGCCTTTCAAGATTTAACTGCTCCATCAACAAGAAGCTCATTTTCTTCAGTTGCCAGTGATGTCGAAAATGATTTAATTTTTGATAACAATTTAGCAAGCAGTCCATCTGCTTATAGTGATGCTGGAATTGATGAAAATGATTATGGTAATAATTGTTTCATTCCAGCAATTGATAATATTAGCTCCAGTTGTCAAAATATTTTGGAGATTTTGAATGATAATAGATCAATCGGTTCAAAAAAAATCAGTATCAGAAAGCAAAGTTCAACTGAAAAGATGGATTCAGGTTTTGATGACTTTTCTTCGAATTCAACTAAGAGATTTAGCTCACGCAAATTATCATCATCATCAAACCGTTTCATTAAAACTGAAAATATCAAAATCTCGAAATCAAACAATTATTCAAAAACAAATAAATTTACAAGATCAAAATCAATCAATGATGAAATTTTGGAACAAGCTTTTGACAAGACAAACTTAAATCTGCTAGATTTTGATCCAAATGTTGAGCAAAAATTAGAATTTCTTAATATCAATACTAAAATTGATAAAGATCGTTTAGAAAAAATTTTATCAACAACAAATAAAAAGGGTGTCAGGATCTTCTCAAGTAAAAGTGATCGTGAAAGAGTCGTTGAATTCTTAAAAATATTTGAACAAAAAAATGTTGCTTTAAAATTAGAAATTATTGGTTTAATTATTAATTCTGACAATCATGGAAATGATCATGAATATGATGATGATAATCATGATGATCATGATGTTGAAGAAGATGATGAGCATTTACCATTTATCAATTTTGAAGAAGAGTCTCCAAACTCATTCAAATTATTTGTTCATACATCAGTTGGTTATTTTGATGATTCAACAATTAAATCAAATAAATTATCGAATTTATTGAAAAATTTATCAATTTTAAAAGATTCAAAAACTTACAGAACAAAGGCTGAATTAATTAAAATCAAGTCAACCCCAGAATTGTTATCTCAAGAGAAAGTCAGAAGAGAATCAAATAAATGGTTTTTATATAAAACTCATTTAGCAAGATTTATTGCATTTTTAACTGCTTCTTCTTTAATTCCAGAAAATGATTATGAAATTCTACAATCGGTTTTAGATAATTTGAAAAGAAATCCAAATTATAAACATGAATCAATTGAATTGATTACCAAAGATTTTAATCCAAGTTATGATCATCAATTTACTCAAAATGTTATAACTGGGTTATGGCAATCAAAATCAATTGAAACTGATGAATTTTTCACTAGATTTTTTGAAATTGAAAAAGAAGTTCATAGGAAGATGTATCCTAATTATAGTTATAAGCCAAATAGCAGAACTACTTTTACTATCAAAAATAAATCTCGTAGATGATTTATTTATTTGGTTCTATTCTATTTGTCTTTTGATTTTTTTTGACTGATTTTTTGATATTTGATTTTTTCCATCCTTTTTGTTGTTTCTTTACTGTATGATTTTATACTTGATACTTTATTGTGTGATTTTGAGTTGATTTTTTGCTGTGACTTGTGAGTGAATAAACACTTTAAATTATATTATATTACTGATAATAAACTGATAATAAACTGATAATAAATTTATTTTTGATTTTTAAATCAACTGTAGATAAAATAATCAGTAGAATTACTGGATAGGGAAGTATTTCTGTTTTAAGAAATTTTTTTATATTTATATAATTTATTACGTAATTTTAATATTTTTAAAATTCGGGTAACAATTTTTTTTGAAATTTTCCAAATTTTTGTCCATCAAGTTTTCGTTGTGAAAATTTTGAAAGAATTCAGTGGTTTCGAAAGTTGAAATTCATTTGATTTGCTGGACATTGAACCCACACAGCAAAAAATCCCAAAATGAGTTCCAGAGTGGCAAATAGTGCCGGTTGTTTGAGATCAGCTTTGAAGCAACAAAACATAAAAGCTTTATCCCTAGGTGTTTCTTCAAGAAGTTATAGTGCACCAGTTGTTTATGCTGATAGAAAAAATAAATTCCCTTCAAAACTTCCACCACGACCAAAAATCACATTTGATACATTAGAGAAACCACAAACTTTTGATACTTTACCAACTCCTCAGGATTATCATCAAAGTGCAATTTTAACAACTTTGCATAGTCGTTTGAAATTACCAAGACAATATTCATTGGAAACTTTATCAAGAGCTTTGAATTGTTTATCCTCTTTAAATCAATTACCATCAAATGAAGGGTTAAGTGCTCTTGGTCATAAATTATTGGACTATTATGTTACAGAACATATTTTAGCCACTTATCCAAGATTACCAAAAAATGTTCTTGAACAAGCTTTGGAAGCTTATACTTCAATTTTAGTTCTATATGATATTGGTCATGGTCAATGGGGTTTAGAAGTTGATAGAAGTTCAGCTTTAGATAAATATTTACATGAAGAAGATATCAGATATAGTCTTGGTCAAATCAGATATGCAATTCCAAAACAACCAAATGATCATGGTGTTTCTATTACTTTCCCAAACAACAGTCCATACAATGAGAAATTTGTTTACGCAACAGTTGTCAGGGCCATTATCGGTGGGTTCTATGCATCAACAAGAAATGAACAGTTAACCAAACAATTTATTAAAAATCATGTTTTATCAAGAAAATTGGAATTTGAAAGTTTGTTTTCATTTATTAGACCAGATTTAGAATTATATAGATTGTTTATTAGAGAAAAAATGGGTGCTCCATTATTAAGGTTATTAGCAGAATCTGGTAGAGGTACCTCTCATTCAGTTTTTGTTGTTGGCGCATTTACTGCTACTGGTGAAAAAGTTGGTGAAAGTTATGGTGCTTCAATGAAAGAAGCCAAAATTAGAGCCACAGTTAATGCTTTACATAATTGGTACTTATATAGACCAATTGATCAAAAAGTGCCGACTGATCCAGAATATAAACCAATGCATATTGATCATGGTGCAGTTATTTCTGGTAACCGTTAAGTTTTGACATTTTAACAAGAAATTAAAAAGAATAATAGTTAAAGACAACTTATGTATATATAGAGACTCATGTTGTATAAAGAAACTGAAAAAAATTCACATCATTTACATCATTCAATTCGTAACATAAACGTATCTCAAACAATATTTTTTTAAAAAAAAAAGTATATAACCATAACCTCCTGTTCAATCGCTAATCAACTTATAGCTATCAATTAGTGCTTTTCATCACTCGTGAATTCCTCAAGATCTTCATCAGAACTATAATGATTTTCTTCATCATTATGATTAGAAACAAGTTCAATTCTTTGATTTCTCAAACGATTGATATGGAAGCTAATGATGACAATCAAACCAAATAAACCAATGATTGGTGCTAAAATAGCAGAAATGACTGGACTATTAGTGATTCCTGAAATTGAATCATGGAAATTAATTGATTTGACTTCATTTAAAATATCTTTAACAAAAGATGAAGATTCTTGATAATAATCAGTTCCATGTCTATATGGATTCAACATATAATTTTCAATATTCGCTTCAATTTCCCTTTGGGTCTCATCATCCAGTTCTTTATTGACTTCAGAATCGATCTCTTTGTCAAGGTTATCGTTACCAATATTCTTGTTCTTATTTTTACCATGACATGATTTGATTCTAACGTTATGAGGTGATAAATTAGTTGAATCTAATTCGCGATGGTTATAATAAGCAATCTTCATGTCAGGGATTTCAACATCATGAACTTCACCAATTTCTTTGATGTCTCCATTGCTATCAATTCTGATTATTCTAATATTCTAAAAAAAAAAAAGTTGTTAGCTTCTAGCTAAAGGTAATAAGGGTCGCTGCTGTCAGACTTACCGCATAGATTGGTAAACTAGCTGCCACTGCAGCAAATTGCAATAAGTTTGTCAGTTTCATTTCAGTCTGTTTGTTCTAATTATTAAAAATGGAATAGAAAGAAACAATTTAATTAAATTATAAAAAGGAGGCTTTGCAAAATTAGTGTCACAAGAAATTCGGATTTTTTTGCTACATATTATATTTAAAAATTATGTGCCAAATTTCCAGAATTTGAAAAAAAAACAGTGAAAAACTACCAAATTGGGAAATTCTACAATTTCAGCAGTGTTAGCAGTTAAAAATATCATAAAAAGTCGTTGATTTCGTTGAGTTCGTAGATGTTTGCAGTGCCGTAGGAGCAGTGTGTTGATGAAAAAAAGAAATTGATGTTTTTGGCGTAATTTTCAGGCTTTTAGTTGATCAATTTTTTTCAAAACTAATGTAAGTAATTAGTATATTTCAATGGGAGTAATAGTGTTATTCATATCCCTCTGAACGATCAAAGTAACAAAAGTTATCTGTAGCCTTAGTCTTCAATTTCCTCGTCTTCGTCATCATCTTCTTCATCTTCTTCTTCCTCTTCAATTTCTTCATCTTCATCATCCTCCTCATCATCATCTTCATCCTCACTTAACGAACTTACTGAACTCAAATCATCATCTGTGTCCTCATCCTCGTCGGTTATCTTCAAATTCTTATTACTAGCATATCTTAAAACATAATCTTTAACTTTAGCATTATAAGCATCTTTATTACTGTTCAAAATAGTAGATGCATCATTATTCAAAGGATCACTTGGATTTGGGTATCTTAATAACTGAGGCAAAAAAATATCAAATATATTAAACATATCAAACATTGGAGACCATGTTTGATTAATAACATCAAGACACACAGTTCCTGAATTCTCATCAATATTTGGATGGAATATTTTATTTTCAAATCCAATTGATGGAGATTTATATGGGTACCCATCTGGTAACTCAACGTGTATTTTCCATGTTCCATTTTCAAACGGTGCTAAAACTGTTAATTCTTGGTTCAATCTTATTAATGGCAAAAAAATGATGATTCCTAATTTCACTATCCTTAAAATTATAATTG
Organism: Starmera caribaea; assembly: GCA_030565045.1. Lineage (NCBI taxonomy): Eukaryota > Fungi > Ascomycota > Saccharomycetes > Phaffomycetales > Phaffomycetaceae > Starmera > Starmera caribaea. The sequence goes on from JAJMAV010000088.1 coordinate 7,964, forward strand.
AACATAACTTACTATCTTCTGGTCCATGAAACAACACATAAAACTCCTGCATGCTGTCATTAACTAAACTGACTTCATAATCACTCATCATCCTAAGTTAGTGTTAGTTTTGGCCTGTGAAATTGATAGTTTGATCCCAATGAAACTTACAATTTCATGACATCTGTCTCAATTCTTCTTCTTGGTGAACTGGAGCTAAAAAAAAGGTCATTATGTCGAAAGCATACGTAGATAACAAATGTCTGGCCGCATACCTCATTTTCCCCTTTAGTTCTCAGGTTGTTTGCTTACTACTATAAAACGAATTTGAAAGTAGCGTTTGTCGTGTTACCAAATTTCAGAGTTTTCGTTCTATCAATTTTTTTTATCAGTGGACCGCATGCGCCACAACGTAGCCAAAATTAACATTAATTTTACCTCTATCGACCAATTGTGAAGTTGAAAGACTTGGATCAGCATTAAAACCCAGCTGAGACTACATTGAAAATCTTCGAATAAATGCATTAAACTCCAAAATAAATGTGAATTATAAAAAAAATCAAAAACTTAACGTTCTTCACGATCACTAGCTTCTCTTTTACTTTTTTTTCTATTTTTTTTATCATCTTGAAACTCTTTGGTTTGTCTGATAGCTTCACTTGTAGCTTTATCAACGGTATCATGAAGACTTAAGATAACGTCTCTATCAGGAACTTCTTTTGGAATTTTCATATCAATAACAGATTCGATTCTTAAAATCAATTCTAAATCATATTGAGTCACAAGACTGATGGATTTCCCTGATCTTCCGGCTCTTGCAGTTCTACCAACTCTATGGATATATGCTTTAGAGTCAGTTGGAATATCATAATTCACAACAATATCAACAGATGGGATATCTAAACCTCTTGCTGCAACATCGGTTGCCACCAAAATATTTCTATCACCACTTTTGAATTTATTTAAAGCACCTAATCTTTGAGCTTGAGTTAATTGACCATGTAATGGGACAGCATTCATTCCTAATAATCTTGCTAATAATGCTGTTCTTTGACAATGTGCACAAGTTCTTGTGAAAATAATCATTGATTTGCCTAAATATTCATTTAATAAATACACCAGATAGGTGTTTTTGTAACCTTCTGGAACGACCATTAAAGTTTGCACTAATGTATCCACTGTGGCATATTTATTTGAAACTGCAACTCTAACAGGGTTAGTCAAACTTGCTCTTTGTAATTTTTCAATTTTAGAAGTCATTGTAGCAGAAAATAAATAAGTTGTACGATCTCTTGGAATGATTTTAAAAATTTTATCTAAAACAGGACCAAATTCCAAATCTAATAATCTATCAGCTTCATCCATAACTAAAAATTTCAAAGCTCTTAATGAAAAACCTTTAGTATGTTCCAAATGATCCATTAATCTACCAGGAGTTGCCACAATGATATGAGGTTTTCTCATCAAGTCTCTAGCTTGATCCATCATATCCATCCCACCAACAATGGTAACACATCTAACTCCCATACTTGAACCTAACGCATCAAAAGTTTCTCTAATTTGATAAGCTAGTTCTCTTGTTGGAGCTAAAATACATGCAAAATAAGGTGTTTTAATTTCCCATAATTTTTGTAAAATAGGAATAGCAAATGCGGCGGTTTTACCTGAACCTGTTTGTGCTAAACCAATGATATCACGACCTTGTAAACCATATGGGATAGCTTCTGATTGAATTGGAGTTGGTTTAGTGAATTTTAAAGTTTCACAAGCTTCTAATAATTCAGGTATTAAATTTAGTTGTTTAAAAGATGTTATTTGTGATTCTTGATTACTATCAACGTTCACATCAGTTGGTGTTGAATTTTTCAATGAATCATTTGATCCATTTATATCATTTAAACTTTTCTCAGAGTTAATTTTTCTTTTCGCTTCTTGTTCAAGTAATGCTTTTTTCTTTAGTTTTTCCACTAAATCTTGAGCGGACTCTTTTTTGACTTTCTTAACTTTTTGTACTTTGTGATCTTTCAATGACATCTTGTGGGACGTTTCTGAGTATAAATATTATAAATGAATTCTATTTATCTTTTTATTTCTATAAAATTTTTTTTTTATATAATTTTTTTTATTTTATTTTCTTCCGCTTATAATATTTGGTGTTTGAGCGTCATCGCCTTAATATTGATGAATTGATAAAAACAACGAGAATTTGAAGCTAGTTAACTACTATCTACCATTGCTTTATTCTACATATAGTCATTTGGTCATTAGTGTTTCTATTTATTATTACTATTCTTATTATTACTATTCTTATCTTTATTTATCATTCAAACTGATTTCTGAGTTACTGTATAAAAAGAACCAGCAGGTTTGAACACCAATTGGGCATTTTCTTGTTTTTCTATTATTCTTGTGATTTCTTCTATATTATTTGATTCATTTGTTAGTGGCGCATTAGAGTTGAATTCATCGGCTAAGCTTTTCAATAGTTTGATATTTGGGTCTGCTGATTGTTCTAGTAGTTGTTTATAAATGGATGACTCTTGTTTCAGATTCTCTAATTCTTTCTGTTTTGTTTCAATAACTTGCTTTATCTGGTCTTTGGTAAGTTTTGAGTCTGGGAATGATGTTATCTTAGGTATGTCACCATCAATAAGATTGAATATTTTAAGGATGTTTTCATTTTGTTCAGCCAAGTCTAAAGAGACAATGTTTTTAAGTGTGATGATATCTAACGCGTTATTTTTGGTGGTTGGGATAATTGTTGCTTGCTGTACTGTCATTATAAGAAGTGGATGACTGATGTGAAATGTTGATATTTGTTGATGTTTTTAGCTAAATAAACACTTTTTTCTGCAAAATTGTTGAAAACTTGAAAACTTGAAAGATTTGAAATGTTAGCAAGAGCCGGGTGATGGCAGTCAGTAGCTGATGAGCACTAGACTCTAGAGGACTAGATCGAGGACTATATCACAGTTGTTTTCCACTCCACAGTCTTGTGGAGGTCGTTGCTGTTGATCTCGATGCTGCAGACAGTGTCGAAGGGAACAGAGACAAGTCCCAGACCACGCTTGTTTGGTCTGTTGAGCTGCACAGAGTGCTCGACAGTGTTGTTGATGAGCAGGTTTGGTTTGTTGTCCAGAGCCAGTAAGATACCCGTGAGCTGTCTGCCGTCTGTAATAGTGATGCGTAGCTCCGTTCCAATGATGTCTTTAGGAAGCAATGTGTCCATCCTGGGTCTTGTTCTTGTGCTCTTGTGTCGTAGTTATCAAATTTATGAGTGTTTCTTCCACCTACAAATTACAATCAACTCTATTAAGTGTAATTTTCGCTCTTCTGTATAAAATTAGGCAGAGATTCAGATGATTTAGGCAGAGATCCAACCATTTTTACACGGAAATTCAGTTATGTAATTCCAATTTTCAACCAGCCCACTGCGGGAAGTTGGGGAACCGTGCCTGAATAACGTGTGATTGCAGCTTAAACTCTGGAGACAAATATAATTATGTAGTATTCCAACCTTCCACGCTCCTTCTTCTTAGTTCTTCTTTGTAACCAGGCACTGGAACAGTTGAGCAGCTCTTGCACAAAGCACCATCATCTCATCATCTGTGTCTAGTTCTGTTCTGCTGCAGCTCCACTCATTCAACAAATCCCTGTTTCGACCTTTCTTTCACCTACTGAAACAATGACTAGAGATATCAAAAACCATCTTTTGTTTGAAGTCGCCACTGAAGTCGCCAACAGAGTTGGAGGTATCTACTCTGTTCTCAAGTCCAAAGCTCCAATCACAGTGGCGGAATACAAAGAACGTTACACTTTAATCGGTCCTCTTAATCATGACTCTGCTGCTGTAGAAGTGGAAGAATTGAAAGTGACTGATCCTCATTTAAAAGCTACTTTAGACTCAATGGGTTCAAGAGGTATCAGATACTTATATGGACGTTGGTTAATTGAAGGTGCACCAAGAGTCTTGTTGTTTGACATTGGTTCTGCCTCTTATTTATTGAATGAATGGAAAACAGATTTATGGAACATCAGTGGTATCCCAACCCCAGAGAATGACACAGAAACAAATAATGCAATCTTATTAGGTTACATCGTTGCTTGGTTCTTGGGTGAACTTGTGTCTCTAGACCAAGAACGTGCAGTCATTGCTCATTGTCATGAATGGTTGGCCGGTGTTGCTTTACCCCTTTGTAGAAAAAGAAGAATTGATGTTACCACCATTTTCACCACTCATGCTACTTTATTAGGTCGTTATCTTTGTGCTGGTTCAGTGGATTTCTACAATAATTTGGCCCATTTTGATGTTGATGCTGAAGCCGGGAAAAGAGGTATTTATCATCGTTATTGTATCGAAAGAGCTGCTGCTCATTCTGCTGATGTTTTCACTACAGTTAGTTCAATCACTGCATTTGAAGCTGAGCATTTATTGAAAAGAAAGCCAGATGGTGTCTTACCAAATGGTTTAAACGTTGTTAAATTTCAAGCCGTTCATGAATTCCAAAATTTACATGCTGTTAAAAAGGAAAAAATTAATGATTTCATAAAAGGTCATTTCTATGGACATTATGATTTTGATTTGGATAATACCCTTTATTTTTTCATTGCTGGTCGTTATGAATATAGAAATAAAGGTGCTGATGTTTTCATTGAAAGTTTAGCAAGATTAAATCATAGATTGAAATCTATGGGTTCTAAAATGACAGTTGTTGCCTTTATAATCATGCCAGCTGCAACTCATTCATACACCGTGGAAACTTTGAAAGGTCAAGCTGTCATTAAAGCTTTAGAAAACACTGTTAAAGAAGTTCAGAATTCAATTGGACATAGATTATTAGAACATTGTTCTCGTTATCAACAACATGGTAAAGAAGTCCCAACTTTAGATGAATTAATTAGTTCTTCTGATAGAGTTCTTTTGAAAAGACGTGTTTTTGCATTGAAAAGAGAAGGTTTACCTCCAATTGTTACTCATAATATGAGTGATGATGCAAATGATCCAATTTTAAATCAAATTAGAAGAGTTAAATTATTTAATAACCCAGAAGATCGTGTGAAAATTATTTTCCATCCAGAATTTTTAAATGCAAATAATCCAATTTTACCATTAGATTATGATGAGTTTGTTAGAGGTTGTCATTTAGGTGTTTTCCCATCTTATTATGAACCTTGGGGTTATACACCAGCTGAATGTACCGTGATGGGTGTTCCAAGTATAACAACCAATTTATCAGGGTTTGGTGGTTACATGGAAAATCTGATTGAAAACTCTTCTGATTATGGTATTTATATTGTTGATAGAAAATTGAAATCTGTTGATGAGTCAATCAATCAATTAACTGATTATATGTTTGATTTTACACAAAAGACAAGAAGACAACGTATTAATCAAAGAAATAGAACAGAAAGATTATCTGATCTGTTAGATTGGAAACGTATGGGTTTAGAATATATTAAAGCAAGAAATTTAGGTTTGAAAAGAGCTTATCCAAATTTATTGACCGGGAATGATGAACGAATGGAATTTAACTCTAAAATCAAAATCACTAGACCTTTAAGTGCGCCAGGTTCACCAAGAGATAGAAATATGATCACTACTCCAGGTGATTTAGGTACTTTACAAGATGCAACTGTCACTGATGATTATTTCCTGTTACAGAAAAATGGGGATGTTGATGAAGATTCATATAGTTATCCTTTAACTTTACGTGGTGATTCTGCACCTGCAAGTGACTGATCATTCTTTTATCAATTGTCGATTGATACTGGAAACTTATATTGCTAAATAAAAATGAAATTATAATAATAATAAAAATCAAGACTGTTCTCCATTCTGGTACTTTCTAATAATAATAAATAGTAGTAAATGTCCTTATATTAATAATATTAATATTTGTCTTGCAGACGTATCGTAGGCGTCTAGTTTATTATAAAACATCATCGAATGCATGAGTAGCTGTAATTATAAGAAGATTATAAACATTGATAATAATGTCATTACCCGGTGCGCTATACTTATTACTAAAAGCTCAACAACAATTTTAAATTGTTTTCATTAGTTGACCTTCATTTACTTGCCACAACTAGCACACCAGCTATTATTAAATTAATTATAAGTTATGATATTGTAGCACTAGCCACAATTGTCTATTATAAATGTACAATAATGGTACATTAAATATTGTTGATTAGACTACTGCATTTTGCTTGCTACAGTCTACTAGTTTGAATCTACCTGTGAGCTACAGGTCATTAATAACACTCAACTTGGACAATTGACTCAACTTCATTGTACATATATGTCTTCTTGAAAGAAAAATGAATAAACTGTGAAATATTTGGTAAAATTCAAAACGCGTCCAAAGAAAAAATTGAGAATCAAATTTCTCAAACAGTTTCTTTTTTCAATCAAACTCACATTAACGCAGCTTTAAAGACTCATCACAATGCCACGTATCCCAGTCAACTTGCACTGCTTAGCAGACGTTTGCCTAATTCCAGTATGTCGGACCCTTTACTCATGTATTTAAACAGGTATGGATTAATAAAACTAACTTTTTTTTTCCCTCTCTTAGATTGGAACAGGTTCAGCATCAGTTTCCAATGAAATAGCCAAAATTGAGTATTTAATAAGACAAAGTGGACTTAAAAGTGTCTTACATAGTGCAGGAACTACAATTGAAGGAGAATGGGACGAGGTTTGTAATTTAATTGGTCAATTACATGATAATTTACATAAAAATGGGGTATTAAGAGTTCAAAGTGATATTAGAATTGGTACAAGAATTGATAAAGTTCAAACTGCTCAAGATAAGATTGATGTTGTTAATGAAAAGATTAAGAGTTTTGAGAAATAGATATGGTTAATTTGGCTATTTCTTTGATGTATAAATGAATTGATATGATATAAAAACTGTGATTGAATTGTAAAATTATCAAATAGGTTGAATAGAATAAACTTAGAAGATGTTATCATTATCTGAAAGATTGAATGATTATAGTTGAAATTAACAAGTCACGTTAACTTCAAATGATCTACCTGTGGTTTTGAGGTTACAATTTTTTCTGAAAGTTTCTACATTCTAAAAATTTACACTCCACAACTATCTGGCATCTGTCATTTTTATTCAAGATCACGACATTGAGCTTCACTGAATGCTGACCATTGCAAGTTAAATACTAAAATATGTTGAATTGAGACATTACACATTATCATCTTTTGAAATTACCATGGTATTTGATCAACATTGAGATAGTTTTTATTTTTTTTTTCAATATTGAGGTTCCAAGTTACATAAAAAGTCTCTTAAACTGATAGATAAGGTGAAATTATAAATTCTTGAGGTTGAAAATTTGAACTTTGTGTGAAATATGAAAGGTGTGTTATCAAATTTCAATTACATTCGTGGAGTAAAAATTTGAAATCTTATATCGACATATAATAATAATAACAGGAACCAACTTTAACACTTCTAGTAACCTTTGATGATGAACAAATCAACACTTGTCGATCTTGAAAACAATGTCTCTGGAGTTTGAACCGTACCTAGAACTAAAAAAAAAAATTATGATATTGCAGTCTAGACTCTAGATCTTTGAAAAAATTGATGCTTCTTTAACTAAACTCTAAAAAAATCCCGAACCTTAAAGAATGTTGTAAATCTTTAAGGAAATGTCATAGTAATAACTATGTAGTAGATGAACAAACTGTTAACCAACTTCTGGGCAAATTAAATGGAAAGGGATGGGAAAAAGATTGAAATCTAATAATCCTCAAAAATTTCAATTTGTAAATTCAACATTCAGTGATTTATGAGATCTTTGATAATTATGGAGGACTAATGACACATTAAATTCGTATAAGAATTAATATTAACCATTCAAGTATCTAGAGCTTATGAGAGCTTAGCTTCTAACATAAATAATATATAGGCACTAGCGTACCACACATAAGGCCCGAGTCCAGGAAATAGGTGGTAACATAAACGGTTGGAAATAGGAATACATAAATCTCATACATATGTACAATGTAGTCACTAGTGTGTACTAATTTGATTGATTCAGAAACACAATGGCCCATCTTCTTTAACGCTATTCAACGTCGATCTTATCCTGAATCTTAGCATTTTTGATCAGTTGAATTATCCACAGTTCACTTTAAAGTTTATAAAATGGGCTGTTTTCTTTCATTTTGTTGGAAATTTGGTTTAGTAAACTTGCCTCATTGAATTTTTTTTTTTGAAAACAGCTTAACGGCTTTTTGGGTATCTGTATTGAAAGCTAGGGAATAGATTGAAATGGTTTAATGCGTCTTGTAAACTAGTGAGGTTAAGAGGTGGATTGAATGATTGAACAGTGAACTGAAATAAAAAAAAAATCTGGCTAGTTGATTTTCAAATTTGACTGTGGAGTTTGATATCAAGATGAGAGTCAGTCTTGACTCTTCTCCATATCATTGTCTCAAGACTCACTGTTTCATGGAGTCATCATTCACATTCAAGTCTTAAGATCAACGGTGTAGATAATTTGTAGTCATAAATATACTGAGTTAGATCTTAACTTTTTTTTCTTGAGTAGAGTCTAGCAATGTTCATTTAACTCAAGAGTCAGAACTATATGTTTATGAATCATCCCCAGCTGTTCTTTCAGGATCAAGCAGCTAATGTGTAATGTAAATTATTGTCAGAGATCTATATGGAAAAAATGAATGCTGCTAATAAATCTTGATGTGCTCTTGTTTAAATAACATTAGTAAAATATTGATGTAATTTGATCAACATATACATATAACAAAATGATGTTTAAACAGCCTATGTGAAATGACACCATTACTGATACAAAACTGTTAAGGAACTGTTTAGTTGATTATTATTCAAACATCTAAATTTCTGATATTGTTTAAGATTCAAAACCAGATTAACCGAAAAGTATTGTTGTTTAAACTGTTATGAAGTCATTATACATTTTAATGGATACTATCTGAGTCCTGACAAACAAGTATAAAGTTGTAATTTTACAGCGACACACTTACAATACTTTTACGCGTCGATATCAGACTAACCTATGTAATGGTGATTAAAGAATTGAACTGTAGTCTATTGGTGACAGAATTGTGATATAAGAGGTCTAGAACTAGAATAATTCAGTATTTTGAATTGTCATGTCCATCAATTTTCAGTTGAATCTGTTCAATGGAATTCTTCAGTTATGTAGTACTAAGTGGTACGACAATTGAGCGGTTTTTTTTTCTCAATTCAAGAGTAAATACATAGGTTGATTATTTCATTTCTTTTCATTCATTATCATTACAGTTATTTCAAAATAAATCTCTTTAAAATCAACTATTTATTAACCCTTTTGAACTAAATTAAAAATCCAAAGAATCGAGATTCTAGAATTCTTTACGGCCACACCCGGCGTTTTTCCTAAATTCACCAAATTCACCAATTTTCATTTAACCGGCCAGCCTGCACCTGAGTCGTGACTCGTGACACATTTTCTGAGGAACTCCGAACAATTGAAAAATTAGAAAAAGCCTCGAAAAAATTTCCCTGCATTTTTACATAATTTTGAATTTTTTATTAAAACTTTAATTTTAGTTTTTCCATAAATTTAATTTTAATATATTGTGCTGCGTGCATCTTTTTTTCTTTCTTCGCCGCTTCGGCCGAAATTTGTTTAAAAGTTAGACGAACTTGCTTTTAAACAATAAGATTTGGGGAATAATAGACAACAATTCAACAATATGTAGTAGATCAATTGAACAATTTTGAACAATTCACAGGATTATTAAAAATTATTAACCAACAGATTTTCCATTAAATTCCACTAATATGACAGTTGTTTGAAAATTTGAAATTCGAATTTTAAAGTCTTTGGAAACCCGAACTTATTTTAAAAACCCGAAGTTCTAAAATTTTACATAACGGATTAGTAATTTTGAGGCTCAGTTTTCAAAAATGAGAAGATAATAGATTGGAAAACAAAGCTTGAAATAGTAAAACATTTCCAAAATTATGACTATGATGATGATTGCAGATTTTTCTACTCCACGTTTCCCATAGAATTGGTATCTAGATTGAGTAATTTAATATCCAGATTGAGAACGTTCTATAATTCTAGAAGAGTCTACACTTTTTCTTTATAAATAAAATAATTAAAATTAAAAAAAACTATAAATTCTATATATAAAAATCTTAACAATTAAAAAAGTGATATAATATTTGTAAATTTTTGATTGTAAAATTTGATAAAAATAACTTGAATTAAAAAAAAACTCTTTCTTTAAAAAAATGTGTTGTATAAGTAAATAAATCATTAAAAAAAATAACTCTTGATATAATAAAAATAATAAAAAATAAATTTGTAAAATTTGTAAAATAATGTGATAAAAAACTGTAATATAATTAATAATTGAAAGTGTTGTAAAAAAATAATTGAAAAAAAAAAACTTGAAATTTAATATTTGATTTTAAGCTAGTTTTCATGTTTTTCAATAAAAAAAAATTAATTGAATAATTCTTTGAAATTAAAATTATATTTTTTTGTTTTCAAATAAAGTTTTTAAATTATAAAAAATTTTGAGTTATGTTAGTAGTTGAGTTGAATTGATTTGAGTCAAATTTTGAGAGTTTTGGAAATTGGTGAACTAATAATTTTGGTCTTTTTATCTTTAAAAAATTTTTAGATTAAATAAAATCTTAAATCAAAGAATAAAAAATTCATTCAATTAATGCAATTAAAAAACAATGGAGTTATATGTGTGAAGTGTGTATGTGTAAAAGGTGGGTTTCATTAAAATCATTAAATCATTAAATTTGAAGCTTCATTATTATTTGAAGAATTCAAGGTGGTAATTTGGTTGAAAATTTCTTGACAATCATCTGGTCCAAATGAATTATCTTTCAACTGATTAACCGTTTGTTGATGAGAATGTTGTTGTTGGTCTAAATTGGTGAAACTTTCAGATCTGTTAAATTGTTGAAAATTTGATTGATTGTTATAACTATAATTATAATCATTGAAATTGATTTCACCATCATAATTCAAAGGAGAACTGTCGATATCTTGTAAGAAATCATTTGAGTCAGAAACAGCAGTTGAAGGAGGAGTCAATAATTTATTAACTTTAACTGAAGTTGAATCAATAGGAGTCTTAACAGTTGGATTATTTTGATTGGCCATTAAAGAAGAAGAAGGAGTGGTTGTAGTGGTATTTGAAGTTGGATTGGTATTAGTTGAATTTGATGTTTTAGAATAAATTTCTGGAGTGGTATTATCAAGTGTTGGCCATTCAGTGTTATCCAAAGCAACATTATTTAAACTTAATCCAATTATATCATTAGTTGGAGTGACAAATTCAGAATCATTTTCAGAGATAATTGGTTGATGGTTAAATAAAGTTTCATCTTCAATCAAGTTAGAGCTGCTTGTGAAATCCATAGTGTTAAAAAATTGTTGTCTTGGAACATCAAAAATTGGATTAAAATCTTGTAATTCCAAGTTTGAACCAGCCGCAACACTATGATGTCTTAGTTGATTGAAACTTGTTTGAATTGGTTGTTGTTGTTGATGTTGAGGTAGTTGTAGAGGTAGTTGATGAGAAAGAACTTGATTGACGTTGTTGACAGGTTGTTGAGGAAGACTGAAATTGTTCAAATTTTGATTAAATAATTCATAACTTTGAGAATTTGAATTCAATTGATTTGCAAATTGAGAATCATGTTGATTAAATTTACCAGAGCTTGAACGAACTTGTTGTAAAGGTGATGAAGGTGGTAGAAGGGAATTCAAGTTTGAGAAAGAATCTGTTGTTGAATTGTTTATAGAAGATGAGGATTGAATGCTTGAAGAATTGTGGGATAAAGAAGAAGGAGTTTGAGGCAACATCTTTGGACTGAAAGAAGCAGTTGAATTAGTCGTTGAAGATGTTTTTGTTGTTGGAGAAGCAGAAAGTTCATTGGCGTGTTGTTGTTGTTGTTGTTTGGTATTGGCATTAGATCTCTTTGAACGGAAAGAATAATTTGATTCCAAAGATTTGAAATGAGCTCTTTGTCTTTTAGTTTGAGGATGACCTTGACTTTTAATGAATTTCCAACATTGATCACCATAAGATTTTGGAGTCAAACCAGTAACAGATTTGAAGACTCTATGGAAATGCCATGGAGATAATTTTGATTTCGAAGCCAATTCTTTGAAACCTAATACACCACCTCTTCTTTTCTTCTTATTGTTTGAAGTAGAACTATCCTTTGAGTCGTTGGAAGCATTAGTTGAAACAGATGAAGAACGTTCCTGTTTAGCATCTTCAATTTGTCTAGCAATGGAAGAAGCAGCAGCAGTGGCAATATGACGACAAGCCAATTCAACCAATTTGAAATGTTCAGATTCATTTCTTGTTAATTGACGATCATTATTATTACTATTGGTGTTAGTGGAAGATGAGATAGAAGGCATTGAATAAGCTCTTCTTTTCAAATCATTTGAGTCTGAAGTGAAACCAATAGAATTATTGATGGCACTAATGGTCATTTGAACTAAAGGTAAATCCAATTTATAAGATTGATCAGTTGGATGACAATGAGAACAAGGATTGAAATTTTCCAAATATTGTTTAGTATTTGAGTCTTGATCATTCAAATTGATGATAATTGAAGGATCAATGAATTGAATATTTTCTCTTTTTTCAACTTTTGGGTAATAATCACAAGTTGGACGACAGATTGTTCTTGTTTCATTGTTTAAGACAAAAAAAGCATCGTTAGCAAATGGGTCAGTGAATTGATAAGCATCCCATTTATCAGCATCAGTGTTGTATTCATCAAGCATGTTGAAATTATCTGAAATAAAGATTGAAATTGAAAATATAATGAAAAAAGATGGGTATAATTGAGAGCAATGAGATTGTATGTATAGCAAAAGACAATTGAATGATTAACAGTGATTGCAATTGAATTTCTTCAGTATAATTGAAGACTTCTAAATTAAATTATTTCTGAGTAAATTTGAAAAGAACTTGAAAGTTGAGAACTTTCGAGTTTAACAGATTAGGAAGTGTCAATTGGGGGAAATTAGTGTCAGTGCTCTATGAAGGATGATTGGATGATAGCGCAGTGATGACTGGATGGGTTGCAGGGTTCACCAATTGTAGTGTTTGCCTTTAGGGTTGTTGTAACTGTAAGTAATGAGCAACGGGTAAGCGAACTCTAAAAGTGTATGGGTTTATCTAGGTGTAAACAGAAATAGGTCCTTGGGGGGCTTGGGGTTGTTTATATAGAAACAGAGAAATAATCCGGTATTCAAGGCAGAACTGGATATCGAGTTATCGAATTATCGAATTAGAGGCATCATCATCATCATCATCATCATCATCGTCCATCGTCATATTCATCATCATGCTGTTTCTGAGCTGTGTCCGTGATTCTAGTTGGAGTCTTAACTATGTAGCACAATATGAGCTTGTCAGATACTGTAATGGCGGTGATGGAGTTGGCGATTGTGCTGTTGCTGACGTGTGCAGGGCCTGCAGGCGGGGACGCGTTGCGCTGCAGACAGAAACAGAACACACATGGGCCGCGCCATGGCTTTTTCCTATTTTTATTTCTGCTTTGGCGAGAACTGACGGATAAAAACACGGTTTCTGCGCGGTAAGAGGCAGTTTGGGAGGTAATTGAGTGCTTCAAAAACAGTCGGGTAGCCCAGGGGCAATTGTGCATATATACCAAATATCAAGTATACCGCTACAAAATTGAGAAAGATACAGCTGAATCCTGATGGAAACCTTTGTGGTTCACCTTTGCACACCAATTTACCCTACACAACGACACTTTTGAGTGCAGTAAGCTGCATACTGGTGCGATGACAGAAGTGTTCTGTGCGTCTTCCATACCGCTGGGCGCTGGGCCCTGGCCAGTGGCTGCTGTACAACTTACATCTGGAAATTTTCTAATTTCTGATCTGGTAATTATCTTATAGAGAGACAAAGTTATAAATTAAACTGTTAAACAGTGAACTGTGAAACCACTGTGAGATTGAATCTTGAATCTGATATTGAGTGTTACACAACTGTTTACACCAATGAATAACCACTGCTAACCTACATCCAATTGAACCAACACTGCAATGCTCATGAATTGATCTACCCTCATCCAACGTTAGAACGACAACTCCAGTGGTATAATTCTATCATACAAAACCCATTTAACACTAGTGCTCTATGAACTCACAACTATAATATTCAAGTCTAGATACAAGATTTCCTCGTCTATCCTCTTCAAATATGTTGACTCGAAACAAGGCACGGCATATATACCAAGGGCTGTTGATGCTCTCAAACTCTAACGCTAGATCTCATTGTATCGTATCGTATCGACCAAATCACCAATGGTGCCATAATTTAAGGTACTATTGTCTAGAACTACCTAGTAAGTAGGTAACAGTTACTCGCTACGTACTACTAAGTTCTAACCAGCCATTGAACAATCAACTACAAACTAGTAACCACAGCGCAAGACGTTCTCAACCACATTTATAAACGTAGTTTTGAATCCCTGGAGTCCTGGACCCTGGCCTATTGCCTTGAAAGTTGGCATCATGAAAGTAGAGCTGGAGCCTGGTACTTTACATACTAGTACACTGTACAGTTATAAGTTATAAAAGTAGAACCAAGATCTGTATCTAACAGTTCAACAGTCCTGGACTCCATCACTAATCTTGTAACTTCCAACTAGTATTTAACACTCTTTACGAAACTATCAACTAGTGATGTAAGTAGGAAGTATGAACTGTAAGTGACACATTCTTCAGTGTCACCACTGGCGGGACGTCACCACCGACTTAGCCAAATTCATGGATCAAATACATAGCTGCTTTGATCTAAAACTAAAGACGTAACACAAGCATTCAAAGTGTTGAATACGGGACACCGACAGCTCACACATTCCACACTCCAGATGACACTGGTGATTTGTAGAGTCGTAGAGTCCTCAGTGGACATAATTTGGTTAATAGTTGACTGCCAGAAATACAAGGCGATTTTAATTAAGATTTTCATCATGGTGCAGCCTGAAAATTTCAGAATTTAGCTTTCAGGCTTCCATTTAGACTTTCCTGGAAGCGATGGAACCTTCTATGGAACAGACACCACACAGTAAACCACATTAGAACACAGGACAGTTTTCCACTCTGTTTCAAACCTCAACTTTGTCAGTTGTGGACCGTGGTATCTCAATTTGAATGAAATATTCAAGGATCAATACTACTAGTACAAATATTAGAGTTGAAAATGATATTCGCTTTCTAGCCGGCTCTAAGCTACAACATATGTATTAAATACGACGCACAGGATACAATTGAAACGGTGATTGAGATTTAATTGTGTAACTCAACTCAATTGAATTCAGTTATACAGGATATATCACCCGTACCGTAATGATCAAGCTTTGATACGTAAGTGTATACTACCGGACTCTTACTGAACTCTTTGTACATTCATTTATCCAAACAGTTTACCCCAACCATTTTTCAAGATTCAAGAATCCGATATACAATTCTAGATGTAGAGAGTGTCCTACCAATTTAGACTTTTTTTACTGATTAAAAAGATCACCTATAACATATATAGCGAATCTATCTGAATTTGTATAACAAGATTTCAAATTAGCGTTCCAAGTATAAAAACTTGGAAGCTGGAACTTGGAACCATCCTAATGAGATTTACGTTTATTATCTAGGATGGAAAACACGAATCATTACCACAACCTTTTGAAGGCATGAATTTCCAATTAATTGAATTAGCCATAAGAATTGAGAACACAAGCTTCAATAATCCCGTGCAATTTTCGATTAAATAAATCTATCACTTGAAAGTACGCATCTATTGATGCCAAATTAATATTAAAAGTATATGTCAATGCAAAACTTTGAATGTATTACATATCCAAATTTAACAATCTTCGACAGTACTTTACAACTTACATTCACTTAATTACACTTATTTCCTTTCTAATAATTTCCAAGTTCAAAATGTACACAGTGAAATTGGTAACATTCAAATTTCAATTCTATATTCAGTACATGTTGTAAATCTCATCAATTTCGTAATTTTAATAACCACAATCAGCAAAGTTCACGACAAAAACGATAATTGATAAACCACTTGATAAAATTTGAAATCGATGAAAATCATTTCGATATAAACTTTCAATCCAATTAAGGGTTATCCTTTGGCGTTTTGGTTTCAAAAGATTTACAATTGAAATTCGAACTTACCAGTTTGGCTAAAAGTCAATCTGTATAAAAAATGTGTCACTTTTTTCCCTTCGACTATCATTTTTTCCAAATCGGATTTCAGATGTATTCATTTCAGAATATATTCTTATGTTACTCCTATCATTTCAACTGTATAATTTAAATTTAATTGCATAGATCTTTTAAGAGCATAAGAGATAAACCAACAATTTTCTTAAATTAAACCTCAAAATAATTCCAACTTACAACAGTTCTTGACACTGGCATCTATTTCCACATAAAATTATTTATAGCAACATGTACTAATTACTTAAACCAAAACAATATCTGACACCATTCTATCAAATTATTTTCAATTTGAGGATCTTCAAAATATGACAACGGCTAAATAAATTTAGAATCTTCACTAAGAGAAAAGTTGCAATAAACTTTCGGATAATTAGACAGTTCTTTTTACTCCCTTTCGTGAAACTCAATTCGACATAGGATTTATCCTGAAATTGAATGCTCAATATACAAGTTAATTCTATTCTAAGATTCTACTTAATTAATCTGGATCCACGTAAATCAAGTTTACAAATAATCACTCAAACCACTCAACGAGTGTAAAAAAACCTTCGAAATGATGCACTATGTATTAGTTCATTCTTTCTGGAATCTGATCCCATCATCTTTGAATTTTTAACCCACATTAGTGACTTGATGTGAGATTCTAGAGAGTTCCATACATACACTTGATATGTATCAAGATTCAAAAAAAGTGACATGTGTATCATGTACTATGTAATCGGGATTCACAATTTCACGACTGATCACACCCGGCATAAGTTGACTCAATTACAATTTACTGAGTTGTTCTGAAATTTGAATTATATAATTGTTTAACAAATTACACAGCTAGATTAAGACTGTTGGAGACGTAAATGGAATTGGATTTATGTACAGAAACTGTCTTGGTTGTTGAAAATTAGAGTTGAGTTAGGTGCCGTTTGAATGGTTCTGGAATGTGAGTAATTGATTATTGAAACAGTACACTGTAACCAAGTGTGTTCCCAAATGACACCTTTTTTTCTAGTGCAGCGTGCTGAATTTGTTATCTGTTGAAGATGGGAAAGAATTACTTGACTCAAATTTTCTCCCATCCTTTCCCATCACAACAGTCAACATAAAATCACCCATTACAGCTCATTTACCTCATTTAGCTCAATCACCAGCTAAGACGTTGATTCAATTTGCAAATAATTTGCTCTTATCAGAAACTAAAGCTCCTCAAGATTTGAAAATTAGAAAAAAAATGAAACGAAAGAAAAAAAAAATAGTTGTGTGAACAATAAACATTGGAGAAGAAAAAAACACACTTGTTCACCAGCCAAACAATTGGCCATCTGTGAGAAATGATACAACATATTGTTGAGCTAGTCAAAAGACATGGTAGTCTTCATTTTGCCAATTTGAAATACGGTTATTTTGTGTTTTTTTTAACATTCATCAATATTCTAATCATTTATTTATTCAAAAACATTTATCTAACGAAATGGATGAGAAGTGGGAGATCAACTAGTTTCAAGAAAACTTATTTATTAACTACAAACAAGTACATCAATATAATAACATGGCTCATCATTTTGATTGCACTCATGTTTATAAAATTCAAAGTGGAGCATATCTCAGTTTTCATTAAAAGATTTGGAAGATTAAGTGTTGTTTTACTACCATTCAATATTTTCCTTTCATTGAAACCAAATCCTTTACCAAATATTTATTATTTAGAGTTAATTTTCTTACATAAATGGATATCAAGAATCATAATAATTTGGGCCATTGCCCATTCAATTGGATTTATTTGGAAATGGTTAAAAGAGGGAACTTTTAATAAAACTTTCATGACATTAAATTTATTCGGATTTATTTCTACAATTGGGTTTATCTTCATTGGAATCATTTCACTGAAACCAATCAGATCAAGATTTTACTCAATTTTTTTCTCATCTCATTTGATATTATCTTGGATGATTTCAGTTTTATTGATGTTACATGCAAGACCTGGTATTGGTCCCTATAGCATCTTAATGTTTATTTTATTTATTGCACAAGTGGTGACCAAGTCGGTCAAGTCATCATCAGTTAAATTATCAGTTAAAGAATCTTTAAATTCAAATTTGATGATTTTGAATTTTTCAAATATTTATCTTGGTGATTTCTTACCTGGTTCTCATTTAAGATTATCTTCATATTCTAAAATAAATCCAATGATGTATTTAACACCATCTCATCCTTTTACAATTGCTTCAAAACCAACAGATAATTCAATTAAATTAGTCGTTAAAAGAGGAAATTTCAAAGTTGATCCATCAGTTAATTATTCATGTTTTGGTCCATTTCCTTCACTAAGTAAAAATTTTTTCAAAACCGTGGAAAATGTAATGTTAATTGCAGGTGGGTCTGGGATCTCCTATGCGGTAGGTTTATATCAACAATTAATTGAGAATACTTCAATTAAAATTAAGTTCATTTGGATCTTGAAAAATAGATTGGATTTATGGATTTTAAAAGAGTTTAAAAACTTAAAGAAAATTGATATTTATTTAACAACAAATGAATCATTGAATAAAATTAATCTAAACAATTTGAATGATGATGAAGATGAAGAATTTATCTATGATAATGAAGAAAATAATAATTTATTAGAAGAACCGAATTCATCAAGTTATAATCATAGATTTGGAGACGATGACGATGAGGATTTTGAATTGGAGGATTTAGATCCATTCAATAAAGATTTAAACTCAAATTCAAAACATGTGGTTAAGTTTGGTAGACCAAATTTATCAATTTATTCTAATTTTATTAATCAATTTGATAAAGCAAATAATTGGATAGTTAGTTGTGGAACTAAGAGTTTGAATGATGATTGTTCAAAATTAGCTAATGAGTTAAAAGTTCAATTTCATTCAGAAATCTATGAACTATGATTTCATTAAACTTGAAAAAAAATAAAAAATTATTTATCATAAACAATACACTTGGCTGTAATTCATTCAGCATAAAAAAGAAAAAAATACCTGTAGAGTTGATTAGTATGGACAACAATATTATAATAGATATGGATTATTGAGTGGTACGAATGCAAAAAAAAAGCGTCTAGTAAAAAATTAGTTTTTGGAGTGCACGCTCTCAACGACAAAAATGAAGCAAATTAGCGCTGCTTGGTTTCGATCCAAGGACATCAGGGTTATGAGCCCTGCGCGCTTCCACTGCGCCACAGCGCTTCTTTGATGTTTTTGTTATTCTGCTGAAATGCTAAGATGTATCAATAAGTTACCCGGCTTTAATGTCTAATCACTTGAATTTTAACGATATTGCTTGCGTTAAAAGCCAAAAAAGCTACAGAATTGAATGGAAATCACTGCAAAGTACGCTGTATATCAAATTGAGTAACTTTGAGCCAATAGAATCGACGCTCATTGCAACATTTTAGAGATATTTTTGAGTTCCGAGATTTTCTAGATTTTTTTTTTTATTTTTTTTTTTTAGAAATTCGGTCTAAAATATATTTGATAAAATTTGAGAATTATTTGATCGCGTTTATTAACGTTTTATTCTTCAAGATAGCTTTCATGAAATGGATTCATTATCATCGCTAATACTGAATACCAACGGTAAGTCTTGTCAGTATGGAATTTCATTTTTGATACCAAATGAAAACGCTATAAATCCGTGTTTTTATAAGTTGATGATACTTTTAAATTCATTTTTCTTATATTTTATATCATCTATTCAATTATATCATTTATTAGTTGAACCACCATTGGCAAATGTCACGAAATATAATAAGATACCCAGATCAAGTCTGCTCAGAATTTTTGGCGTTTTAATACAATCAATGTTATTCATATTTATTCCAAATGGATCAATGAATGCTATTCCAATTCTGTTCATTTCATTACCTTTGACTTATTTAGAAGTGTTTCATAGTGCTATTGCAAGTGGATCACAAATTTTTTATTATGCATTCCAAACCATTATACTGGGTTGTGTTTTAATTCAAAATAATTTATCAAATTTTAAGTATTTACCAGAAACTTCAAATTTTTTATTACTTGGTTTATTCTTGAATTCATTACATTTACTACTTTCATCAACTTTTTTCTATAAACCAATTCATGAAGTCAGAGTCAAATTTGCTCAAAACGGTACAATTCAAGCAAACGTTTTGTCAAGCTTAACATTTTCTTGGATGAATGAATTAATTAGTAAAGGTTATAAAAATAAAAAAATAACTCAAGATGATTTACCAAACCCTCCAGAAATTGTTGATCCTTTGAAAAGTTACAATGATTTGAATAAAATTTGGCAAAATCAAAAGAAAAAATCAATTTTAAAAGCTTTGATTAACTGTTTTGGTTTCACTGTCGCGAGTGCAGTTTTTTTTGCACTACTTGATGACGTCTTAAGTTTTGTTCAACCTCAACTATTAAGGTTATTAATCAAATTTTTCAATGAAGAAAAACCTTTAATTGTTGGGTTTTTAATTGCTTTAGGATTATTTTTAGTTTCAATCATTGAAACTGCTTTATACAACAAATTTTTCATTTTAATCTATGAAGCTGCTTTAGGCACAAAATCTGCTTTAATGACTTTAATCTATGATAAAGCTTTGAAATTATCTCCGGAATCCAAGAAAAATCATTCAACTGGTGAAATTGTTAATATGATGTCTGTTGATGTTAATAGAATCCAAGACTTGAACAATCAAGTTCAAATGATGATTTCAGCTCCTGTTAAATTACTGCTTTGTATCATTTCATTATATTCACTATTAGGAAACGCTATTGGAGCAGGTATCTTAACTATGGCAATCATGATCCCAATTAATACATTAGCATCAAGAAAATTGAAAGCATTACATAAAACTCAAATGAAATTTAAAGACTCAAGAACAAAAACAATTTCTGAAATCTTGTCATCTATAAAATCAATCAAACTTTATTCAATTGAAGAATCAATGTTTAAAAAATTAAATCATATTAGAAACGATTTAGAATTAGGTAATTTGAAAAAAATTGGAATTGCAAGCGCACTAATGAACTTTTCGTGGTCTTGTGTTCCGTTTTTTGTAAGTTGTTCAACATTCGCAACATTTGCAATAACCTCATCAACTCCATTATCACCAGAGATTGTTTTCCCTGCTTTAGCTCTATTTGATTTACTATCTGAACCAATTTATGCCATTCCTTCCATCATTACAGCATTAATCGAAACATCTGTGGCGTTGGGAAGAATTTCAAAACTCTTAAACTCAGATGAATTGAATGAAGATTTAGTTGAACATTTTGATAAAGTTTCTAGAGCTGGTCAAGTCAGTATAAGAGTGGAAAATGCTAAATTTCTATGGGAGTCAAATAAACAAATTAAAGAAATGGATAATAGTAAGCAAGCTGATAATCAAGAAAATTCGATTGAAAACAATGTCACTACAGAAAGCAAAACTGCACTCAAAGTCAAAGAATTTGTGGCAAGAAAAAGTCAATTGACTTGTATTGTTGGTAGAGTTGGATCAGGTAAATCAACTTTCCTACAATCAATTTTGGGTCAGTTACCATGTACAAGTCTCGATGAGTTCAATAAACCAATCTTACAAATACATGGAAGTATTGCTTATTGTGCACAAATCCCGTGGATTTCAAATGCTTCAGTCAAAGATAACATTTTATTTGGTCATAAATACGACGAAGAGTTTTATCAAAAAACTATTGATGCATGTCAATTATTACCAGATATTTCAATTTTACCAGATGGTGATGAAACTCAAGTTGGTGAAAAAGGTATTTCATTAAGTGGTGGTCAAAAGGCAAGATTATCTTTAGCTAGAGCAGTTTATTCAAGAAGTGATATTTATTTGCTAGATGATATTTTATCTGCTGTTGATGCTCATGTTGGTAAAAATATCATTGAGAAAGTTATCAATGATTTATTAGCTACCAAAACAGTTGTTTTAGCTACCAATTCAATTCCAGTTTTAAGTCATGCAAATAATTTAATCTTGTTACAAAATGGTGAAATAGTGGAAACTGGTTCATTTGATGAAGTTATGGTCAACAAAGGGAAATTATCAGAATTGATCAATGAGTTTTCATCAAATGATAACTCTGAAGAGATAGATGAATTTTCAATCAAAGATTTGAAAAGAAGAACAAGTCTTGATACCATTAGAAGAGCAAGTATTTCAACTTTAAAACCTAAAAAAATCGATGTATTAGAATTCACTAAAAAATCATCTCAAACTGAAGAAAAGGCGAAAGTTGGTAAAGTTAATTTTGAAGTTTATAAAATTTATGCAAAATCTTGTGGATATTTCAGTGTTTGTTGTTTAATAGTTTTAATGATGTGCTCAACATCATTCAATATTTCAAGTAATTATTGGCTGAAGAATTGGGCGGAAAACAATGATAAGTTGGGTTCAAATGCTAATGTTATGAAATATGTTGGGATTTATGCATTTTTTGGTATTGGTTATTCATTTTTCCAATTAACAAGAACTATTGTTATGTGGTGTTTTTGTTCTTTGAAAGCTTCTAAATTGTTACATAACAAAATGGCTAAAGCTATCATTAGAGCACCAATGTCATTTTTTGAAACCACACCAACAGGCAGAGTGATGAATAGATTTTCAAATGATATTTATAGTTTAGATGAATCATTACCAAGGGTCTTTGTTTTTTTCTTTTCATTTACAATTTCCACTATATTTACTTTAGCATTTATTGGTTTCACAATGCCATCATTTTTAGTAATTACTGCATGTTTATCAGTGGTTTACATTTTCTATCAAAGATATTATATTGCCACATCAAGAGATTTGAAAAGAATTGTTAGTATATCAAAAAGTCCAATTTTTGCTCATTTACAAGAAACTTTAGCAGGAGTTGAAACAATCAGAGCTTATGATCAAAGAGAAAGGTTCAAGTACTTCCATATTCAAAATCTAGCATTTAATTTGAAGAGTTTATACATTTTCAGATCAATCAATAGATGGTTATCAGTCAGATTACAGTTCATTGGATCAGTTATTATTTTCACAACAGCTGGTTTAACAATTTCACATAATTTAGGTGGTGGTATGGCTGGTTTGTTAATGACATACGCATTGAGAGTTACTAGTTCACTAAGTTGGATTGTTAGAATGACGGTTGAAGTCGAAACTAATATTGTGGCTGTTGAAAGAGTTTTAGACTATTGTGATATCAAACCAGAAGCCGAAGAAATAACTGATGTAAGACCAAAAGAAGGCTGGCCATCTCAAGGAGCTGTTAAGTTTGATCATTATTCTACTAAATACAGAGAAAATCTGGATCCTGTGTTAAATGATGTTTGTTTAGATATTAAACCACAGGAGAAAATTGGAATTGTTGGTAGAACTGGAGCTGGTAAAAGTACCTTGGTTTTAGCAATTTTTAGAATGATTGAACCAACTGAGGGTTTGATTTATATTGATGGATTAAACACAATGGAATTAGGATTACATGACCTAAGGAAAAACATTGCCATTATCCCTCAAGACTCTCAAGCTTTTGAAGGTACAATTAGAGCAAATTTAGATCCAATTGGTAAATATTCAGATGAAGAGCTGTGGAGAGTGTTAGAATTATCCCATTTAAAAGAACATATCAAAAACATGAAGAATGAAGACGATGTGAATTTAGGATTAGAGACTAAGCTGAATGAAGGTGGGTCCAATCTATCAGTTGGTCAAAGACAATTATTATGTCTTTCAAGAGCATTATTGAACCCATCTAAAGTTTTAATATTGGATGAAGCAACATCATCAGTTGATGTTGAAACAGATAGAATTGTTCAAAAGACGATTAGAGAAGAATTCAAAAGCCGAACCATTTTAACAATCGCACATAGAATTGATACTGTTATGGACAATGATAAAATTGTTGTTTTAGAACAAGGTAAAGTTAAAGAATTTGATTCACCAGAAAATTTGTTGAAGGACAAAGATTCAATGTTTTATAATTTATGTAAACAAGGAGGTTACATCAATGAGTGATACACCTTAAATATAAATATTACATAGCATTTAATTACTATACAAATAAATGTAGTTATTAGTGAAAAAAATTGTCCCATAGAATTGAAGTTAAAATAAACCCAAATAAAGTAAACGATAAAAAAAAACGTAGAAATGAACCAGCTGAAAGCCTTCAACAACAAAATATTAACCGACTAAAAAAGAATAGAAAAACCCAAGACAAATCAATAAACCCTTTATCAATTTCATAACCCAAGAATTGAAGCAGTAAACACAGTAATTAATTTTTGTTAATCATAACCTGTTGCAAAATTGAAATCTAAATCATTCAAGAAACTTTCTTGAGGTGATAAACTTTGATGTTTATCATCATCATCATGAAGTATATCTAAAGTATTAAAACAAGCCTTATTTTTCAATTGATCTATATTTATGATATTGTTGTTATTACTGTTGTTGAAACTTCCAGAAACTTTTCTCTGTTTGTTCAAAACATCAAATTCCAATCTTTTAGCAACTTTATCATTTTCAATATTGATTGATTGTCTTTTAATGTTTGTAGATTTTTTGATACTTGATTTTGGTGTAGTTATTGCACTTCCATTACTAATATTATTATTATTATTATTACTGTTACCATTAATAGAAGGATCATCCATACCACCAACACATATTTTTCTGATTCTATGTCTTAGTAAAGTATCTTGTCTTGAAAATTCTTTACCACAAGGACATTTATGGGAATATTCTTTATGAATTTTAATATGTCTTGTTAAATCATGATGCCTCACAAAAGCTTTCCCACAACCTTTTTCAGGACAATGGTAAGGTCTATCACATAAATGAGTTTGAATATGAGATCTTGCATTATAACGTCTTGTGAAAACTTTACCACAATTGTTGAAATTACATATAAATGTCTTTTCATTGGTGATGATAATATAATTATCAATTTCACCTGGTGGTAAAGTTGAAGGTTTATCAATATATTTTCTTCTTGCTGAAGTCAAAGATTTTCTATCTTCTTTTTCAGTGTTGATTGTTTGAAGCATTGGTGTGAATTGAGGGTTAGATTGATGATTAACCAATTCAGTTTGTGGGAAAACTGGTTGAGATCTTAATATTGGAGATGGAGTTTTTGGAACATTAGTGTTGATATATTCAGAATCGTCAGAAGATTGATTATCAGACACTGGTTCCTCATAACTAGCAATTCCTAATCCAAGTGGGGCAGTTTTAACCAATTGAGGTTGATTATTATTACTGTTGTTCCCATTCTCTTCTAAATCTTGTGGAGTATGAGCTTGAGAACAAGTTGCTGAACTTTGATCTGTTAATAAAGGAGATAAAGAGTCAGGATGTGCCTGCTGTTTGGATTGTTGGACGTTGGGAAGTTGTTTAACAAAATCAGCATCTGAAAGGAAATTTTCCAAGTCAACACCTTCACGAGTCTTGATGTATTGTGAAATTTTCTGTAAATACTCAACAGGGATAGCAACAGTTGGCTTTGATATTTGTTGTTGTTGTTGTTGCTGCTGTGATTGAGAAGCAGATGTCACAGTTGAAGAAGAAGAAGATGTTGAAGCTGTTTTTTTTGATTTTTTGATTGGAGCCTCAGGTGGGAACTTATATTGTTTTGGTTCATTATTAGTTATTATAAAATCCTCGCTCGGTCTTGATTTATGGGGACTTTTAGATTGATTCTGGACGTATTGTTGACTTTGCTGCTGCTGCTGCTGCTGTGGTGGGAGATGTGGAACTTGTTGTAACTGTTGTGGATTTGGTGTAAACATCATTGGTTTTGACATTATTGGAGCAGCTGGAGGAATTGGATAACCATTTTGATACAATTGTTGTTGTTGTTGTTGCTGGAACTGTTGAAATTGCTGGAACTGTTGCTGCTGATTCTGAGTGAAATCCATCATTTGCTGTGGATTTTGTATTAGCATTGGATTTACCATAAAGTTCTGGTTATTGTTAACTATTTGCCCAGGATGGATCTGTTGTTGTTGTTGTTGTTGTTGAGGTTGGACCATTTGAGGTTGAGATTGAAGTGGTTGAGTGTTGATCTGATTAGTTCTTGGATCTTTACTTAACTCAGATGGAGATATACTGACACCATTAATTGATAACGTTTTATTATGGTTCATAAACCCGAAAATTGCAGTTCCACTTGGTTGTTTCTTATGTTGTTTGAGGACATTATTAAAAATTGAATTTGAGTAATTATGATCATTATTGTTATGGTCATTGATTATATTGCTGTCATCAGTTTTTTGAATATCACCTAATGGGAAGTCCAATTCTTGCAAAGAGTCCATTAAACTTTGAGATAAAAAATCAGTGACATTGGTGGAAGAATTCAATTTAGGATCAGTGATAGTGCCATCAATTGTAGAGTAGAATGCATCATTGAAAGGATCGTTAGAATCCAGATCACCAAAAAAAGATTGTTTGCCTTCTATGAACTCTTGATTTGGAGGCGTGAATGATCTAAATGGTGGTTGCCAGGTTTTATCAAAAGTATTACTAGCTGAGCTCATGAGAAGAATTCAATTGTTGATTTGAAATTGTAGTAAATATTAATGACTGAAAAAAAATTGATGATAATTGGAGATTGGTTTAACTTGAGATCAGTATATAGTATATTAAGCGATGTGTAAATGATAGCCAGCAGTATGATCAAACCAGTCTAGTTATTTGCCGAATATAATTTCAGTTGTTGTTGTGAATAAATTGGTGAAAGTGAAATGTTGCTAAAGAAGAATTTGTTTTGAATCTGGCAAGAATGGATCTTTATAACTGAGCAGATAATCAATTAGACAGAAAGATTGGTAACAATAGTTCTAAGAAAATCCCAGTTTCTTGCACACTTTGAAACACACAGATAAAGCCTGTTATTTGTAAACACTTCTCGTTGTCTAAGTTGTAACAAAAAGAACAAGAAAACACTAACCAGAAACTAACTTTCATACGTTTTTCCGCAAGAAAATAAAAACAAAATGTTTACATCTACAAATTTTAGCAAGTTGGTGATATTTCCCGATCTGGCAAAAAACAAACATCAAAAAAAAAATTTTCCAAAATTTTAAGTCACGTGATACGTCATGTGACTATTACGTAATAAGTTACACTAAATTGTCAATTAGCTTTTCTATTAAGAATCATTAATATCAGTTACATAGCACCAGAAGCACCTCCCAGTGCAGTCATATAGTCACCTATCAAAATCGTCTCTTTTTTTCTTCTTGCAAACGCATTAGACTCTCTGGCCAAGGCTTTCAGAGCACAGAATCTATAAGATAGTAGCAATTCATCAACTTTTAACTTGTGTAGTTTCTTATTGAAATAGTATAAATCCTGTTTATCAAAACCTTGCAAGCTGGACAATGGATCAACCATCAAGCCAATAGTCATATGACATTCCTCTGGTCTTATAGAATAAACATTTGAGTTAAATTTGGAATTCTCCGTAGTTGTGTTTTTGGGATCCAACACCGAACCTACTGCACATTCAGCGATTTTAGCTATCAATGGAGCAAGTCTTTCCTTTGAATCTGGTGTAAGTTCTAAATTTAAAAACGCCTTTGAATTATTATTTGAGACTCTGAGATGTAAACGATCAAAACTTAATAAATTATCATTGTGTTTATATTTTAATGTTGCAAATTCTTTCTTTAATTTGTTTAAGAAGACTGCTTGTTCGTTAAATGTTATGTAGACACCAGTGAACATCGTTATATGTAAAAATTGATTTGAATTAATACCAAAATTTTTCTTAAATTTCATTTTTCTTTTAGCAAACGCTGGAATAGCTGTAGCTTGATTCATTAACTTGAGTAGATACTCTTCTTGTTCTTTAGTTGAGGATAAATCAAGGGAAATATAGCATGGATTCAACTGTTTTGGAGGTAATTTGCTTGAAGTTGTTTTGGTATTGGTGAATTCTTTGAAATCAAACTTTTTAGGTATCGTTGAACTAATAGGAGTTGGTGATGATGATGATGATGATGATGATGATGATGATGATGATGATGGTAATATTGGAGCCGGTGGTTGTGGAGATGCATATGAAGTAGATGTAGTTGAAGCAGTCGGTATTTTGACTTTTTTGGCTTTGTTTAAAAATGATCTTGCGCTGATTGACATAATTTCAGTTGGCAAAGGTGGTAGTTTATTAGTCTTTTCTGAGTTTTTCTTCTCGTTGCTGCTCATAAACAGTTCAATGAAGTGAAATGAGATTTGGAATTTGATCTCAAATAAGTAGAGTTAATTTGAATGCAAATATTGAAGTCAATCATTAATTGCGATCAAAAAGAAATCTTGATTAATTTGAGAGTAAATTGAAATCTGATACAAATTTGAATTCAAAAAAATCAAAAAATTACGAGGTAAAAATAATTGCAAGCAAGAAATCAATCCCGGGAAATAATTTTTTTTTTTTTTTTTTTTCGCTCAAATGTGAACCGGAATTCAAAAGCTGGCCATTTTTCCATCAATGCACCAAAATTCCTGCACGGGTCCGTGAAGTTTCCACCTGGAGCTCTGCCTGGACCGGAATTCATCTCTTTCAGGAAGGTTGTTTGAACTTACTTGATTAAGTACTCTAAAAGTTAGCTACAAAGTAGCATATCAAATATGCAATAGTTACTTAGCTAGTAGACACTGTAGCATTTTATAAGTCATTCAACAACAATAATTAACACATTTAGCCTTGCAAATTTCCGCTCCAATTATGACACATTCAGTCTAGTTTGCTGCAAGTTGCAACCTTCCGCGCACTGCTTTGTGAGACTTAGGCGGAGCTCCCGCTTAACTTTTAGACAGCTAGGCAGCCCTCGGAAATTCCAACCACCCAAAAAATTGAAGAGTGAAACGAGATTTCCTGCCCGGTCCATACTCCAGCTGAATCCATAAAATTGGTTGGATTCCTACAATTTAAATAGTTTAAAGACAAATTTCCTTCCCAATTTCAACCTTTTGGTCTCTTTATCATCTATCATACACTCACACAGAGATACACAAAATGTTAGCCTCCAGAACTGCCTCTAAGAGAGTTTCTGCTGCAATCCCAAAAATCAACTTATTGAACAAAAGAACTCTTTCCTCTGTTTACAAATTCCAAACTACAAACTCAATTTCAGCTTCTAAACAACCATCATCATCAGTGTCTTTCAAGCATGCAAAGAACACAATTCTAATCAATTCTTTACAATTTGTTCGTTTGAACTCTACTGTGGTTAAAGTCCCAGATATGGCCGAATCCATTACTGAAGGTACTTTGAAAGAATTTACTAAGAAAGTTGGTGATTTCGTTAATCAAGATGAAACTATTGCCACCATTGAAACTGATAAAATTGATGTTGAAGTTAATGCCCCATTTGCAGGTACCATCACTGAACTATTAGTTGCTCCAGAGGACACCGTTGAAGTTGGTCAAGATCTTTTGAAAATTGAAAAAGGTGATGCACCAGCTGGTGGTGCAGCAGCTGCTCCATCTTCTTCTACCTCAGAACCAGAAGCTCCAAAAGCTGCCGCAGAAGAATCAAAACCTACTGAAACTTCAGCTCCAGCAGCTGCTCCAGCTCCAAAAGCCGAGACACCAAAAGCTGAAGCTCCAAAACCAGCTGCTCCAAAAGCTTCAACTCCAGCTCCTTCAAAGCCAGCTGAAACCCCAAAACAAGAATCATTTAATTCATTCTCAAGAACTGAAACTAGAGTTAAAATGAACCGTATGCGTCAAAGAATTGCCGAAAGATTGAAAGAATCTCAAAACACTGCAGCTTTCTTAACCACTTTCAATGAAGTTGATATGTCTTCAGTTATTGAATTAAGAAAATTGTATAAAGATGAAATCATTAAAACTAAAGATATCAAATTTGGTTTCATGGGTTTATTCTCAAAAGCTTGTACTTTAGCAATGCAAGATATTCCAGCTGTAAATGGTGCAATTGAAAACAATGAATTAGTTTATAGAGATTATGTTGATATTTCCATTGCTGTTGCTACACCAAAAGGTTTAGTTACCCCAGTTGTTCGTAATGCTGAATCTTTAACGGTTTTAGGAATTGAAAAGGAAATTGTTAACTTAGGTAAAAAAGCTCGTGATGGTAAATTAAGTTTAGAAGATATGGCTGGTGGTACTTTCACAATTTCTAATGGTGGTGTTTTTGGTTCATTATATGGTACTCCAATCATCAACACTCCACAAACCGCTGTTTTAGGTTTACATGGTGTTAAAGAAAGACCAGTTACTGTTAATGGTCAAATTGTTTCAAGACCAATGATGTATTTGGCTTTAACTTATGATCATAGAATGTTGGATGGTAGAGAAGCTGTTACTTTCTTGAAAACTGTTAAAGAATACATTGAAGATCCAAGAAAAATGTTATTGAATTAGGTTTCATACATCAATAACAACCAGAAAAAAAAAATTAATAAAAGAAGAAATATGTTTTAACGAGAAAAAAAAAAATAACAGAGGAATAACTAGCAGTTCAATAACATTCACATCTATTTTTTTTTATATAGAGATATCATTATCATCATTATTATTTATTATATTATATTATGACTAGTTATTATTATTTATATTATCAACAAGTATATTGTAGTGTAGGCCTATTTATATGAATTTTGCAGAAAGATGCTTAATTTTAGAACTATCAACAATTTCATTTTCTTTGATCAAACCTAATTGAATTAAATCGCCCCAAACCAAGTTAAATTTATCAGCTGCATATTTTAGATATTCAAAACTATCAACATCACTATTACTTTCAACAACGTGATCATCATCTTCCACGTCTTCTAATGCTTTTGCATCTAGTTCTTTTTCATCTTTTGAATCAATTATTTGATATTTTTCACCCATTGGTCCTTTTTCAATAATTTTAATACTAGATTTATTATTTTCACCATTTTGAATGATTGCCCATAACCCCCATGAAATATTAACAGAGGCTCTCCATTTGATACAATCATTATATAGAATTTTAGCATTTTTCTCCAATTTAGCAACATCTAATTCAGAGTTATTGAATAAAATATATGAATAAATTAAATTCAATTGTTCTTCAAAAGTTGGGAATTTTGATTCATTTACTGCATATGAAGCAATTGGATCATGATAATTATGAGTCCATTCACAAAAATGATTTGCTAAATCATAAGCACGAACGTTTGGACCAGAATATTCGAAATCAATAACAACTAAATTTGAATCTTGTTTTTTCTCTTGAATTGAAGGTTTGATTTCATTTAAATTTTCTAAAGATAAGTTTGAAAAATTTGTTAAAACCGATGAGCTTGTTGTTGTTGTTGTTGTTGATTGTGAGGAAGTTGGTAAGATTGGTGACGTGAATAATAAATTCCCGTATTGAGTATCATTATGACAAAACACTAATTCATCATTAATTTTCCCATTATATTGATCAAATAACCATTTTTTATAAATGGCAATTTTCTCTTTAAAATTAACTAGAGATGTATTAAAAACTTCATTTTCATCAAGAGTAATTAATTTTTCATCAATCATTTCATCAATCTTTTTCAACCATTTAGTTATATTATTCCAAACAGATGGACCAAATGATTTTTCAAACCTAGATAATCTGATACCATCATGTAATTCTCTCATTCTTCTTGCGATTCTTGCACTAGTTTTCTTATTTCTAATATCTTCTTTGGTTAAAGTGATTGCATTATCTAAATATTGTTCAATTCTACCATTTTGGAAACAACCATATAATTTTGGTCCAATGTTTTGTTTTGATAATCTAACCAAGATTTTCAATTCATAGTTTCTATCAATCAATGATTCAACGTTAGGACCGTAGATTCTCAATAATAATGAAGGAGGAGTGGATAATGGGTTGTATAAATTGGTGGAACCTTCAATTGAAGGGGGAGGATCGATTTTGTAGATGGCATTTGTTAAAGCACCAGATAGTCTTGTGACTTGAATCTGTTCATAAACATCATGAGGCAATTTATACCATCTTGGGATTCTTAATTGTTGAACGATTGATAAAATGTCTTGTTTGAAATAATCTGTAGGTAAAGTATGGTCTAATGTTGCGTTTATGGATGGGATTTCAACGTCTTCTAGATCACTGACATTCCCATCATTGTCTTTGGATTCTGTGTGATGATGATGATGGTGGTGATGATTCTCATTATTGATGTTGTTGTTATTATTATTATTGTTATCTCCAACGGAATCATTTTGAGCATTGTCTTTAGTTCCATCTGAAGACTCATCGTCTAAGTAGTTAAAATCCTGGTTCTTGATGGTGATGATAGACTTTGTGGAGCTCTTGCGACTGCCTAGCGATGGCCTTCTTATTCTTTGTCTTGAAGTTGATCTGGACCTGGAACGAGACGCTCTGAAGAACCTGTCCGACATTTGTGATTGTTTTTATCTGTGTCTCTGGACTTGATGATAAGTGAAATGTGAACAGTGATAGCTTGTTTGCACCTGAAAATCAATTGCTGCAGAGGAAATCAATCTGTAAACTGTAAACAGCAAAACAAGTCGTCAAAAGTGATCCAATTGTTAATTTCTTCTAACTTTCAACTAATTTGTTGACATGTGAATTTTTGAAACAAAAAAAAAAAAAACTGAAATTTTTTGTAGTCGTGTGAGAATCGAACTTGCAGCTGCTTAGTGTCAAATTACTAAGCAATGAGTAACAATTCTGAGTAGCTGAAATCAACTTGAGAAGTTTAGAGATGAGAGAGAGAGACATTAACGGATTGGATGTCTTTTTAAAGGTAATAATTGACATGAGTGAGATGAAAATGAGAAAATAAATATATAAAAAATGGAATCATGAACTCAGTTCTCTTTCTTTTATTCCAACCAACATCATAATAAAATAATTAACTTACAATGGTGTTCGATTTACTCTACAAAGCTAGAAAAGACGGTTTCGTCGAAGACGAAGAATTCTACAGACACATCGACAAAGTTGCTGACAGCATACATATCCCTAAGAGTTTTAAACTTGAAAACCTTGGTGCTTACCAGAAAGAAATTACCATGGCCAGATTATACGCTGAAATTTATGAACTTCAAAGATTTGAAAAATTACGTCAAAATTTAATTGATGAATTCAAACCAAGAAGGAAAAACGATAAATACTCTAGAAGAATCTCTTCTCATTTACGTGTTGTTGATGAAACAATTACAAATTTGAAAGAAAACATCAATCTTTTACATTTACAATTGGCTAAAATTGAAACTTCAATACTTTTCAACCGTCCAATTCATCCTGAAACTTTTTATAAACTTAACACTAAATTCAAGTTTTTACCAAAGGAGAAAAGAGTTGTTCCTAAATCCAAATCTAAGTTGAAATTACTCTGATTCATTCACTTCTATATATTAACTGATCAATTTTTTTCTTTTTCTTTTTAATTTCATTAATTAATTTCCTCCATGTAGCCTCTCATAACTTATTCATAAACAACACTACTCAAACACAAATAATAGTCTTTCCCATTAACATACCCAATTGGACCCCTATCACATTCAGAACAAATAAGCACCCTATCAACCCCATTCAACTCATTATTAAATTCTTTGGAAACTCCAATATTATCAAAATCCCA
This sequence comes from Starmera caribaea, assembly GCA_030565045.1. Taxonomy (NCBI): domain Eukaryota; kingdom Fungi; phylum Ascomycota; class Saccharomycetes; order Phaffomycetales; family Phaffomycetaceae; genus Starmera; species Starmera caribaea. Next base: position 41,847 of record JAJMAV010000088.1, read on the forward strand.
AACATCTGAAATTTTGATAAACTTCTCTTCTTTAACAACATCTTTTTCATCAATCTCTTTACCTTCTAATTTCGTGTCATTACTTAAGTTCCCCGGGGTTACAAATTCAAGTCCTGTGGAAATTGTGGTTGTTTCATGTACTGATTTGGTTGGTTTGATTATACGTGCGTGACATTTTGAGTATGGGCAGCGTATTATTGTTGTGTAAATGTCTTCAGTACTGGTGTATGGTTGATATGACATTGTATGATAATGATTATGGACGTTCACTTGATGTTAGAAATGATTAAAATGCAACTAATTATCAAGATTTTATTTCAATTTTTTTTTCTTATAAGAGTTTTATATTTGATGTGGCTAAGTTGGTTCTACAAAAACAATTCAATCTATCATTTCATAGGACTTTTCATTCATTACAGTTATTAAACACTATCTTAAAGCTACTTCTGATCTGGACTTGGTTGCTGCTGTTGCTGCTGCTGCGAACTAGAACTTGAGTTGAAACTCGTTACATTATTATTATTATTAACAACATTGGTCATAACTTTATCTTCTGGATCATGAATAAATGCATTTCTAACTCCATTATTATAATCATCATTGGGGAAATTCAGTATCAAACTTCTTAAAGGTGGCAATTGATCATCTTTTTGTAAAGGTGCCAGTCTTGGAGAAACAGATGGAGTTTGTAAAGGTGTACCTTCTGGAGTTTTACCAAAATTTAATGAGAATCTTGATTGAACATTCATGTTCATGTTTGTTGTTGGTGTGATTGATGTCATTCCTAATGAATGATGTAAAGCTGAATGTAAATTCGAATATGAATTTGAATTTGAGTTTGAAATTGAACTGAATTTAGAACTTGACCCTAAGACTGGTGAAGTTGGTAACGAGGGAGAATTTGGTCTTGATTTTTTAAAACGATCATGATTATAATGGAAATCATCTTCTAAATTGTTATTCAATGAAGATAATGAAACGTTTGATTTTGATTTGTTCAATGTAGATAAAGTGGTTAAAGAATCTGATGAATTTAACCTTAAGGGTGTCATTCTTTGTAATGAAGATAATGAGTTTAAAGGATGTGGATGATGATGCGGCAATGGATTATGCAAAGTTGGTCTGTTTGAAACTGGTGATGTATGTCCTGAAGATGAATTTGAATGTATTATCGTTGGTGGTTGATATGTGTTATTATTAGAATTATTAGCATTATTGATAAAATTAGTATTGGTATTATTATTGCTGTTGTTGTTATTTGATGCTTGATTCTGAGGATTGAAATAAGAAGTTAATGAAGGTAATGATTTTACGCTTTGAATTTTCTTCTCTTTTTCTAATTCTAATGCGGCAGCTTTGGCTAAAATATTTATATCAAATGAACTGTTTGGATTGAACTGTGAAGTTGAAGATGCTGATGATGATAATGAACTAAAATTTGTGTTTCCGCTTCCTTGGTTATTATTGTTATTTATCCCCACGCCCAGATTAAATTGTACAGATCTTGGAGGTGAGTAAGTTGGAGGTGAATTGGGAAGTGATACTGTGTTTTTAACTTCATATTTAGTTTCATCAAATGTATTTTCTGCTACAGTGTTTGTATTTGTTGCAGCACTATCTTCCAATTTGCTTAGATTTGTATCAGACTTCTTTTTCTTCAAATTATAATTTCTTCTTCTTGGATTTGGATTATTATGAATTCTTGAATGTCTAGTTAATTCATCGGATCTTGAGAATTTCTTAAAACAACCAGGGAAAGTACAAGAGTGTGGTTTTTCACCAGTATGAGTTCTAATATGTCTTGTTTGATGCTCTAGTCTATGAAATGCTTTTTCACAAATAGGACACTTATAAGGTCTAGGCAGCTCTGGTTTTTCCGCTTTGGCATTTGTAGTTGTTGTGGCACTTGTAGGTTGACTCTTTGTCTGTTTGCTAGTAGTATCAACCATGGTATTATTTGGTGGTGAATTTGATGGGGTAAGATTTGTATTGAAACTTTCTTTCTTTCTATTAAGGTAAATTTAAACGGGTGCACAAAGGAGGGTCCAATAACAGTACAATTTGAGTATATGAAATAGAAGAAATGAATATAATGAAGCTTTGTGTTGTATTGAGTAAGTTTTTGTGTAGTTATGCAATGCAAGGATTCTATCAGCAACAGTCAGGTGGGAACTAGCCAGATTTAAATTTAAAATGAGTAATTTATTTTAAAATGAAGTTAGCTGGTGTACAAGCTGTAATGTTGTGTGTGTGTAGGTTTCTGTGCTATCAGAGCAAATGAGGTGTGGTTTTGGATGTCTGTTTAAAAGAGCAACAGGTGTTCAGAATGGAAACACCTTTATAAATTTTCGAGGAATGGTTTGAACTTTGAGCTAGTTGGCTGCAAATCGTGGAGTTGTCTAAGCGTTTATTTTTTTTTTTGGATTTTTAGGTTTGAACTTTGAACTTTGTAGCGGTTTTAAATTTTGATTTTTTAGTGGAACGTCGACTGCCGTATCGGGAAATGAAATTGCTTGAAGTAATGCAATGCAATTGTCCACGACTTACATCGATCTAGAGAGACTCGAGAGTAGTAGTCGTTAGTAGATGGTGTAGTACTCGTCATTCACACTCGGGAAAATCAGTGCAAAAGAGTAGTTAAGCTTGTATGTTTGATTCTGAGTGAGATCATTGTCCTGGACGTGATTATTATTGGTGTTATGCACATGATCATGTTCAGTATCGTTATTATTGTTATCCTGATTATCATCACCACCTAGTTCAGCTTCATTGTCAAGCTTCATTGACGCTTTCAATTGAATATATTTTTGATTCAAACTGTTATTCAACATCATTGCAGAATATGCTACTAGCCAAGTTGATATTAGAAAAGCACCAAATCCAACATATGATAATATTATTGACACTTTCTTCATCTGACAATCTTGTTGAAGCTGCAACAATAGTTCCTGTTTAGCTAGTAGGTTAGAAGCTTCTAATGATGATAGTATAGCGGTATTTGCTGAATCTTTTTTATACAATTCAAAATTTGACACATTTTCAAGATATGAACGTCTCAACTCGCTGATTATATTCATATCAGTGGTATTCAAGCACTCTCTTTGGAATAATAAGTTCTCATGAGTCACGTTTAATGTAGTGACTGGTGGTGCCGTTGTGATGGCAATGGCAAAAAGTTTAGTTGTAGACGTAACTATACTGGGACTTGTTGAAGTAGTGATTGAAGAATAATCATCACTGCTTAAACTGTTAATTGAATTGATGCTATTAAACCCCCAAAAATCATTAGCAGCAATTTGAACGGCGTCACTAGTCAAATTGTATTGAAATATCAATTTTGTTGAGTTGGTGCAACTCCAATTTCCAAATTTTGTAGTGAAATAAACACAACAAACAAACCAAAGAGTAATTGATAAGATTTCATTAGTTGATATTCCAAACAAGTAAACTTTCTGCACAGCTCTAATACCAAAACTTGGTTTCAGACAATCTTTCAATTCATACTTTTGCACTTTCCCACCATTACTGAATAATTTTGGCACAAAAGATAATAAAGATTGAGCTAATGCACTATATGAACCAGAAGCAACACCTAAAATATTTAAACTCCAAAATGTGTCAACATTTAAAGATTGAATGGATCCCCCTTGTGTAGTGATTGCATCTAATAACTTAATTGATGAATTGATTGTTGCAACATTAGCCGTGATTCTACCATTTATTCCTAAAAGAACAATGGCTATGACAAATTGAATAAAACGGATAATTCCTGCAACTGTGCGTAGAGTGATCATTTGCAAACAGTTTGCAATAACGGGAAGTGGTTATAAAAGTAAGCGCCGTGGTAAGAACTGGTGTAAATGGGAAGATCTTGTTGATTGTAGTAAATAAAATGTGAAATTCATGATGGTGATAAAATTGAGTTTTTTTTTTGTCATGTAACATATATTAGTTTTAATTCTATTTACTTTAACTATCTAGTAATTTCCATAATTGATTGTTTAGTAATTGGAATTAATTGACTATTTCATTTTTCTTTCTAATTGTATTCAATATCTTATTTGTTCTTTCTTATTTCTTGATCTTAATTAAATCTAGTCTTTTTACTTTCTAATTCACTTAAATTCCTTTCAATTCTCATTAAAATTATTATATCAAACAATTATGTGATGGAGTGCGGAACTCAGAATCAATGATAATTCCTCAAAAAATTGGATTG
>JAJMAV010000089.1:0-46008 GCA_030565045.1 Starmera caribaea
TAGTAGGTTCAAATCAAAGAATTTATGGTGATGTGATCAATGGTTCAAAAGGTTTGGTTATTGGTGGACGTGGTGCGATTCATTGGTTTAAAGACGCCGAGTTAGGAATGGATTCGAATCATGAATTTTTTGCAATTGATGGAACGGTTTCAAATGTGAAGTTTAATAGACAAGTTGATGATTTGTTTTTAATGACTGTTGGTGATAGAGAATGTTTCGAGTCGAGTGTTTCAATTAATCAATTGGTGGTATAGTTTTTTATTCATCGTCACTCAAAAATAAAATCTCTTGTAGTTTCAATTGAATTAAATTTCTTGAAGCTTCAGAACCAATTTTGAAAATTTCATTCATTTTTTCCAATTCTTTAACTTCTTCCTCGTCTTCTTTTAAGATACCAGTGCTTGGGAATGAACTTCGACTTTGTGATTGTCTTTTCTCCAAGTTTGGTTGAGTTGGGGAATTTGATGTGAAACCTGTGAAATTTCTCTTGATGTTTTTCAAATACCTTATCGTGGAACTTTCATTGGGTAAATTTTGGAAAGTGGATTGTTGGATTGATTTATAACGCGTGGTGGCATCAGACATATCTGCATCATTTTCATCGTTCTCTTCTTTTTCTTCTGGATCATCATCTTCATCATTATTATCTTCATCAGCAATTTCAGATTCCGATCCATTTATATTGATATCATCTTCCATCCTGGTGGAAGATTCGGAGTCTCGCGTTCTGTTAAATTCATCTTCACCTTCTGTTGATTTATAACTGTTTGCTGAACTATCAGTTAGTTTACTGTTTGATCTTGATGCATCATTTTTATCAATTTCTTCATTTGATGATGGAATTTTTATCCCATTTTTAGACAGTTCAGATAATTTATCCTTACTGGACATGATTTTATCAGTTTTGGATTCCAGCATTTTCATATCCTCGGTCATCGATTTCAATTGCTCAGTCATAAATTTCTCAATTTGTTCATTATCATTGAAAAATTCATAATTTTCAAAACTAATTAAATTATTAACCCAGTAATTATCATGATTTTTACTCAACACTATATCATCCATCTTATTTTTAAAAATTTCAATTGCCAATGAATAATATTTATCTGAATGTAGCCCAAAATCTTGAATTTTTTCATCTGGAATATTAACTTGTTGTTTTGATTTCAAACTATTACTGTTACTCCCCGTCGCTGTATTTTCAATAATCTTCATATGATCATCAGAATACGTTCTAAATGCACCTATTTCAATCTTACCATTAGAAATCGATCTCTCAGGGTCAACAACTATTGCCAAATATGGATCTTGAAATCCTTGGTTTAAAGCTTGTGTGGAAACATCAATCCCACTTAACCAACACCCGTAACCAGGGTGTGAATGATACCAACCCACAATATTCTCATCTCTACCGGATTCTTTTAAGCTGTCTAAATATTGAACCATATATTCATAACCTTCAGCTTGGGCATTGACTCTAGTTTCTGTACCTTCCACCGGTAATCCATAAACATCCATCACTACAATTGCATTAGGAATGATTTTACCAGTAAGCATCCCCATGATTTCAATTGAACCTCCTGATCTTGCATGAACTCCAATTTTGAGTGTCGCTAATGCACTTATATAAACTTTCTTAAAATAATTTGGGTCTTTTATCCATGGTTTTGACGCTAGTAATTGCTGGGTTGATTCTGATGATAATAGGTCACTATAGAAAAAATCACCGGTTGTAATGATATTGGTTTCTGGATCAACCAATTTGTCTAACTGGGCTTCAATTGTATCAAGTGGGAAGTTATGGTTATGGCTATGATTGGAATTTTTGCATCGTGATTCAGTTGGTTGTTTGCTGAATGTTTTGATAAAATATGCATCTCTCTTAGGGTTTATGTCTCCTATGAATCCAGACATTGTGTACCTTCAACTCTTAACTTCTGATGATTGTAATGTAAACAAACTTAACTTTTTAATTATTTGCCTTCACTAATTTTTGGTCGATTTCTGGATGTTAGAAATCTGACTAAATGCTGACTAAGTGGTGTGTGGATGTTGATTTTAACTAAATTAAGAAAAAAATGTGTTGATTTTTGAATCAAATTTCTCTTCAGAGTTCAAATCAAACAGAGATCAACACGTCAGATCAAGATGAACTTTCTACGAGATTTGGACACTTGAAAAAGTCATAACTATAAAAAATAAAGAAATAAAAAAATAAATGAAAAGACATCCCAAACCACGAAATCATGCTGAGACTAATTTTCCCTCCTGTTGAAAAAGGGAAAAGTTTAAAACCCCTTTAATTTATAATAAAAATTGAAAAAGATTCAAAACTAAACTGCCAATTCATAACACTCACAAATTAAACACACACACAAAGCTAGAAAAAAATAATAAAATAAAGATAGTGATCCAAAATTCATTCAATTAATCCTTAATACCAATACATCCCAATGTAAACCCAACATATAATTCACAATAATTAATCATAAACCCACAAAATATAAATTCACATATTTGAAATAAAAAATTTATCAACATTGATATAAAAAAATAATCAAAATAAACCCCATTTAACCAAAAAATAAAAAAATGATACCCATTAATAGAAAAAAAAAAATAAATTATAAAAAAAGAACCTAATTTGTTGTTGATAATAAAATTAATAAAATAAAAAAATTAAAAACTAGATCTAATTTTGACATTAAAATAACCTTTGATCTTTGAATTGTTCCTTTTTCTTTGTTTTCTTCTTAGTGAAAATCATAAACATCATAACTTATTGAAAAGAGAGATCAATAATTTAATTCTTGATCAATTTGAATATCTTCATTTTTATTTTCTTGAATTGAATCTTTGATATCCATATATGGTGGAACTCCATAATACATATAATATGGAGCAGGACCTGGAGTTCCCAGATTAACATTAAGTGGACCATTTGGACTATAATCAACCAGTCCATTTGAAGGATCATTTGGATAGTAATATGGGTAAGAAGTTTGGAAACCTGGTGGTGGAGGTGGAGGTAAATAACCTGCTGCTGCTGCGGCAGCGGCATATGCACCTTGATCATAACCATAACTATCTTTTGGAACATAATAATAATAATTATTTGGAGATGGTACACTTGATCTTCTTTGTGGATTAAATTTATTCGTTGGAATATAACCACCAGTACTTGTTAATGTTGGATTGGTGATAATATCATCACTCATTTGATGATCTAAAACCGACATTGTAGAAGATGAATAAACAGATTTTGCTTCTCCTTGTGATGAATTGTTAGTGTTATTACTTGGTGAAGTTGCCGGAGTAATTTGTTTTTCTGATAAAGTTTGGAATTGCTTTTGAGGTGTTGTTGTGACATTTGCCATGAAATTCTCTGCCTTTGATGATAATGGAATGAAATTATGACCATTGTGACGGAATCTGAATTGAGGTTGTGCTTGTTTTTCATTATTAAATGAGATTGAACGACTGGTTTGACCATGCATATTGTTACTACCACCAAACTTAGAATTCTTATAATTGGAATTATGAACCATCATTGGAGTAGAGTTACTCAAGACAGAACCAGTACTTGCTCTTCTTGAAGGTAAATGAACTGGAGGTGGAGCTAAACTTAAGCGTGGTGCAAATGAATTGAAACTGTTTGATTTTTTGTGGTGAAGTTCACGATATTGAACATGCATAGTTTTATCTAAAAACACTGTATGATTTTCCTTTTCAACAGCAGATGCAGCAGCTTGTTCAGTTTCAAACTTGATGAATGCAAAATTATTACCTGGTCTCAACACTAAAGTACATTCAACAACTTGACCATGCTTTGAAAATCTTTCAACGAGTTTATCCTTTGTGACCTTTGGATCCAATTGACCAATGAAAATTGAAAAATTGTCAATGACAACATCAGTAGCTGAAGACATTGCAGAATCACCAGAAAGTGATTCGTTGATAGTTGTTGGTGAATTAGCTTTTTCAATTGAATCAGCAGGAGACTCAATGTTTTGAGCCCATTCAACAATCCAATTTAAAGATAATCTTAAGTTTGCATAAGCTCTGATTGCATCATCTCTAAATGCAAATTGACAAAACCAAGCTTTATTCAAATTTGATTTTCTATAAGCATTATCGTTGTTGCCAATAATTTGTTCAATTTCACCATAAGAAGATAAGATTTCTTTGATTTCTTTAATTGGGATATCATTACCTGAGGTTGTGGCAATGTATAAAGTTCTATTAACTTTAGCAGGTTCACAACGAATGGATCTTCCATCCAAGATGGAGTGTTGACCATATTTCAAGGCTTTTTTAGCATCGCTATCACAAGAATATTGAACGAATGCATAAGGTCTATTAGAAGAATCTCTTAAGACTTTGACAAGAGCTAAAGTACCCCATTGACTAAAATGATTTGTAACTGACAGAGATAATTCATCATCAGTTAAAGTTGCAGCTAAGCTTGCAACGAAGACACAAGAAGATGGTCTGTTACGTGTTTCAACATTTACTTGACCATTTTCATTAGTTTTATTTTTGTTTTCATCATTGATTGATGATTGTTTTTTCAAGGTTTGATCAGGGTCTAAATCATCTAAATTATCTGGATCTTCAAATTCAGCTAATAAATTAGAATCAGCGTCGGAAAGTTCTGATTCTTCACAATCAGAAATTGCATTTGGTGGGAATGAATTTGATCCATGTTGAGAAATTTGAGGTTCATTGTTTCCTAAATCAGATTTCATGAAGATTTGATTTGATTCTTCAACTTTTAATTCATCATCTCCACGGATAATAAACATTGATGAGTTCATGTTTGGATTTGACATTGTTTTTTCTTTTGTTGATGCTATTGAACTGGATGTATTGTAATATTTATTGGTGTATGACTTTATTAATAACTTATGTTAACTGTGATGACTAATTTTAGATAAACAAAATGATGAATCAAGTTTGATGTTTTTTTTGGTTTTTTTTTTTGACTTAAGTTGATTCAAATTTTGTTAAATGCCAATGCTAATGCTGATGCAGTGAATGAGAATGTGTAATAATATGCTTGGATGCAGAATATTTGGATAGCACAGCTTGGAATTAGACGAGACTGTTCAGCAATGAAAGGTGTGAAAGTTGAGCTGAGAACAGAGACAGATGAAATTGAAAGTTGGGAAACCAATGCAATTAAAAATGCAGTTTGTTTGTTTGTTCTGTTGTTTGAACTAGTTATAGGGGAGCACAGTGAGACCAGCAAACTGCGGAGGATGTGATTGTTGTTGTAATAAGAGAAAGAAAGAAAAAGAAGAGGAATCAGAAAAGAAGTTGAAACAAGCGGCGCAGGTTGGGTTTATATACACCACGCCAAATCTGTGGGTTTTTTTTTTTCATTTTAGATGATTTGGTGTCATTTTTGTTGTTTTCGAGGTGGGTTTTGAGACACAGTTAGAACGTCGCTTGCGAAGCTAATAGCATCAATCGACAGCTGTGAATCAGGGGATTCCAGCGGTGGTAATTATGTGCTAAGCGCTGTTGTGGAAACCGAGATAAACGCTGTTTTGAAGTGGTTGTAATTCTGGAAATTGTCACAAACCATTTTGAATTTGATGACTGATCACTGAGCGACGAGGAAATGAGCAGCTTGGAGTCCAGACAGAGACAGAGTTGAGATAAGGAGAGAAGGGGAGCGCTATTACTGCTGCTAGTGGTGTGCAAGTCAAGTTGAGAAGCTGTAGCTAGTTTAGTGGTGGTGATATCCACGTTCTGCAAGTGCTGAGTACATACTACACTAGCATATTGCAGCTTGACTAGAATTATCTCTTGAGCTTTTTTTACTTTTTATAATCGGAGACTTATTGGATAGCTAGTGGTGTCGATGGGAAGCCTGAAGCTGGTAGAGTATGCTATAGTGCAATTGAGTTCATAGAAGGTCTATAGCACTGGCAATTGGTGTCCATGTGTTGCAAGTTGAATCTGCAGACTGACTTGTTCATCTGGATCCAGTTCGAAAATTGAGTATGTTGATTACGATCTTCAGAATTGGGAAAAAGTGGAAATAAGCTCCATGATATTACACAGAGAATGCTTCTATATATAGAGTGAACTCAACACTAAATGGACCATATTATAACAGTTGTGGATTATAAGTTGGTGATTTTTTTTTTATGATCTGAACAGTTGTTACAAGTAGCAATTTATCAAAAGACGAAACTGGAGGATTAAATACATGCTTGAGAGGTTCCTTCAAACTAACTGTGTGCTGGTTGTTGATGCTCAACAACAGGTTTGTATCTTCTAACGATTTCTTTTTTGTTCTATCTGCTAATTACTCTTGATTCTTGATTCTTGGTAAAAGATACTGCTGCTAAATAAAGACAATAGACAACGTCAAGACCGCACTCGCAGAATTAATTGTGCTATCAGATCAAGGAGGTCTTGAGTAATCGTACTTAGTATAATGGTGAAGTACACTTGTGCTCTGGAGTCTGCCTTGTGCTCTGTAATTCTCTTAGTCTCTGTATGTGTCTCCTGCCAGATCTGTCACAGAGATCTACCAATATTAGTTTCTCACGCTAGCAGTGCGCACTGCAGTACACACTACCCGATAACTACTAGAAAACGACTAGTTACCGGTTTCCAAACTACCGTGCTCACTGCTGGATTAATATAACTAACAAAGTATTGCTTCACAGGCAGGTGACATTGCCTCTATAGGAAGTTGTGCCAGTGTTGAAACTTGACTGTGGCCTTAATGATGTCTTTGATTTTACAGGGTATTGGTTGAACCATTTTAGTTTTTCTCTCTAGTTTTACTGATTGTTATAGAGACTACGCCTGCTTCTCGAGTAACGCTCTCTCAGTTTTCTTGATATCTCTGATTTCATCAACAATAAGAAACTGTTTAACTTGTCACAACTTACAACAATTCATAGCACTTTCTCATTACAAAACTTTACGAGAAGCGTTTTCTAACAATAGCAACAGGTCCCAACTACTACTTGGAAAATGTTAGATGCTAAAAACTCAAGGCTACAATGAGATTAAAGCTCAAATTGTTCTAGGTACCATAACAAACAGCTTCATTAAATTTCAAACAGTTTAATCTTTCTTATCTGTTCAGTGTTCAGTGTTCACTAAGTAGAATTAAACTTTTAAAGTACTCATAATCAAGTTTCTAGAACATCGAGACTTAAATCAACATCGACTCATTTCGTCTGAAGCTCTTGATCCAATGACCATGGTGATGATAATTATGTCTTGAATCTTTATCATTGGCCCATCAACCAGTTCAAATTTGAAGTTATCTTCACCTCAATTAATTACCCCATCATTTTGTTTGATAATATTACTGCTACATAGCTGTCTACTGCCTACACGGTAGACATCAGATAAATGAGTCAAGCTTGAGTCTTGATAAATTCACCCCTGTCATATTAAATCATATGCAGGTGAACCAACACAAGCGAGTCACTCAATATTTGCATACCTTATGTGAGTTTAAAACTAAATCAAATTGTTAGAGTTGAATAAACTCAACTCATCAGATATAAATTCAATGTCTTGTGGGCCCGTCAATAGCCTTTCTTTTTTTTTTTTTTTTGATGTGTATAGATCTCGAGTACGAAATTTAGTCTTCATAATAGTAACAATTCAACCGCTGAATTTTGAAGATTATGGTTATCGTAGGCTACAGCTTAGTCAAGATTTAAAACTAGTGCTCACCTCCTGTGTTACAACTTAATATGAATATTCATGATTAAGTTTCATCACAGTCTACAGCTGTGCTAATTAAGCTTTAGAGTAATTGTAAAACTTCATACCTTCAAGTAGTTATGAAACAAGTTAATTTATACAATCAGAATTAATTTCACCCACTTGAAGATCAAATCTTCAATCTGTCCCTGTGACTTATCACTTGAATCAAAAGATTAATCAAATTGCAATGGAATTTATTTGATTCTATTAATCAGTTTTTACTTATCGACATGTTTACCAAAACAGGTTACATAAAATTAATACTCAATTATTGGTATGAATTATGGTTAATAAATCTATGAACTGTGGATAGAATGCCTCAATTCAAGGTGAAATTCTCTTCATATCTTTGAACTGATGTTATTTCTAGAGCTAGTTTTGGAGACTGTTAGGGTATTGATACTGAGCCTACTTCCTGTTTCTTTCTAGAATATTAACCAATTGAATTTCTGTGATTCGTGTAATTTGAAGTGTCTCAACATCAGTGTAGTAGTCAAAATTGATTATCTGTTGCTTAGTGTCAAATCTTGGTCAACTTCTCTTGGTAAACTAAATGATCATTGAAAACGTTCTAATGCCTTTTATTGGTGTTATTCATTGAACTAGTAAGGTTAGAATTTCAAATCCAATTATATGGAACAATTCATATGGAAAACACCAATTTTCAAATTGCACCATTTTAATAAAGGCATCTAATAATATACTACGGCGACTAGTTCAATTCTTAGGTAAAGGATCGTTGATTTAGGTAAAAATCAAAAGATTTCCACTCTACCATACATTCATGATTCCAGAATTCCGATTCCATGGTGTATGAGTTACAGCTAGCAATACGACCGGTAAAATCAAATATTAGTGAAGTACGTACGTAGTTCAGTACTTAAGCCTTGGTAACATTGCTTGTGATTTGTGAATGATGTACATATCTAAATAAACTACAACATTCAAATTTCAAATCTTTACTATATTTTCCACTTTATTTTACCGTTCTCTGTATGTAGTGATGTGCATTGCATGGACTATAAAGAAGTTAGAACCACTTTGTAAGATGTTCTAGAATTTAAGGTGAAGGTGAAGATGGGTACTCTAATACTAGTGATCCAATAGTCTAAGACCTAAAGTTAAGCATTTTGAGGGTCAGATCTGGACTCTCAGACCAGATTTTCTTATTATCAGAGATTGTAATCATACTTTAAGTTTAGGCCTTTCAATATTTTTGTCACATTTCACAATTATCAGTAGAATTTGTGTCAGATATGAAACAATGGAGATTTCAATTATGTGACAATAACCATCTTGAATTTATACTTGAATAAAAGATTCCTGGTTATTATTGAGTTTAATACTGTGTTTTGTTATAGTGGTACCTGTTGCTCAAGATTATATATTGTTTATAACTATTAACAAGCATACAAGAAGCATTATACTTATAACCTAAAGAAGTGAACCGGGGATCTGGATATTATGTATAAGAATTCATGAGCTGCTTTTTCGCTCTAAAAAATTACATATGGTTTGGAATTTGGAAATTAAGTACGTCCGTTGAAAGTAAAAAAAACTCTGTATGAACATGCTTAAGTTTAGTCATGGTTCTCAGTGGTTTGAATGTTTATGTAGGAGCCGATATTTGACTCACTATTGATGTTCTCATTGTTGTGATGTGATTGCAACTTTGTTGGTTACCGAGCCGTTGGTTCGATTGTTTGATCGAATGAAGTCGTAGACCGTAGGAGTGAAAATATGCGCAATTTACGAGAGGTACTTCTAATTTATAATAAGATCCCTAGTTTTATCCAACTACAATAATTGTTTCAATTATAAGTACTAATTCATGAAAATCATTATACAAATTGCCATTAGTGCTGGATGATATGGCCGTGGCTGAACAGATTTCAAACAATTAAACTACAAATTTCATGAATGTTATATAGCTCGTTCAATTCCTACAATACGATCATGGATCGTGTAAATTATTATCAAATTAGTATGAAACATTAGGATTACTTTGCTTTGATCTACGGAGTCCAGTCCATACATTTGATCAGAGCCTAGAGTCTAGTATAATAAGATCAACAGGTACTACAGTCTAGACCACTTTAAAGATATCCACTTATCAAACTAAACTGATTTAAAGGAGTAAAGACATTAGTTAATTGATCCGAAAAAAATGTGTCAATGACACAAATATCAGGATTCGGCAACATTCCGATTCACGAATCACCAGTAGTAGTAACACTCCCAAATTGATCCTTTTTTCAAGTTCTTCAATCAGATCGATCATCGTGGAATTCATTGGAGTTTGTAACACAAAGATATCTATCAATAACAACTGGTAACCAGCGACAAAAATTCCAATGCTATCTCAATTCTGTTCTTGCCTTTACCTGTCAATAGGAGTGACGTGAGTGTCAACATCTTTCAACTCTACAGTCTGTACTTATGCAAATAAATCAAAAGTACAGAGATATTCGGTCTTCTCTGCCTAAAATCATGAAGAAAAGAGGTGGAAAATAGATGTACCTGCGTATGAATGTTGATCATTTGCAATATGCTTGTAGATATACCCACGGTCTGATCGACAAACATTGCAAGGCTACTCTATATTGATCCTGTGTAAACTACTACTTTCAGAGACTTATGAGTGTGATCAATTGTCAATGCTCAATGCTACTAGTACTTTTGAACAATGTTGAGGAATTATGAAATGAGTGGAATAGTTGATCCAGAAGTTGAATGTAGTCTGTTCAATCATCAAGTTTAGCACTGCGTGTGACTGGCTACCAGATCTCCCATAGTTTACATGAAAATGGTGCCAGAAACAACCTATCAATATTCTTATCCCAGACACAAATACTGTCAATCTCAAACTTTAATGAATATTGTAGTTGGAGGAATTTGGTGGACCCTTTTTGCTAGAGATAATATCATTGCAATTCAGAGATTGACAGCAAGATATGATCGATCAAGCATCTACAATTGTTTCTATTAAAAAACTCCATTCCATATATTAGAACACGAGAAAAAAAAAACCACTTGATAATTAAATAAACTGATCAACTATATTTAAGACAGCCTCAGTGATTAATCGAGCGTCGCTATAAGGTGGTGAAGGCCACGACGCAGTCCACAGCGAACCTCAGCACTGGACAGAGCATGTTGCCACGCCTGTCCAGCACAAGAAACATTCTGGATGACTTAACTAAAACCTCTCCTCATCGACTGTTATAGTTGATAGAGAACTGTGAAAGAAAGAGTTTTCGAAGTAAAAGAATTTTCCAGCTTTTTATACAAGTTTGCAGCATAACCGTCATGCACTCAAATTTTCACCAATTCCGTGACGATTGTGCGCTTTTTTCTGACTGCAAAAAAAACTTTCCAAATGTCGAATTGAAGAAGATCGAAGTATCACGATATAAACAGTCGGCGCTTGGTATTGTTTTGGGTCGTTGTGTTGGTTTAGTGTGCTGATTCAAGTTGCACAACAAAGACATGTCTGACTGGGCTGCGTTATCCGCCAAATTGGAGGCTGGTTTATCTCAAGCCAACTATAAAGACAAAATCCAATTGTTAAAAGAAGTCGCTCGATATTTGGAAGACTCCAAGGACGAGTCTGCTGTCTCAGAAATCTTGATTGTCTTGCTATCCCATTTTGCTTCATTTACTGATGAGTTGTCAATCAAGCTCACTTCTGATTTATTGAACCAATCTTTCATTTTAAGGCCAAACTCTGTTAAAATCTTCATATCTCAAATTGAAAAATCATTGACTAAGTATAAGTCTATGGCTTATGCTGATTTGAACGTGGTATCTCAATGGATTAACTTGATACTTGTCAAATTTGTCACTGATGATTTATTAAAAGATGTGATCAATGCTCAGTTATTACTAGTTGATAACCTACTATATCAATCTGATGAATCTACTGATAATAAACATAGAATTAGAGTAAGGAACTCAATATTGGCTGATTTACAGGCAGCATTTGCTAAACTATCTAGTGATCAATTGTTTTCAAGCTTGAAAATTGTTAATGATATTAATGTTAAATCTGTTGATGCTTCAATTACTTTAACTGGTTTAATTTCAAATGCTTTGAGTGAACTCCCTGCTGGAGACAAGACAGCCGTGTTGACTTATTACACCAAAGTTGTTCTCATTCATAAATCTCCATTGTTGAACAAATCTGCATTGGCTCCATTTTTCAGTAAGTTTGTCACTGAAGAAGATTTAACCACAATTGTCGTTCCACCTTTAGAGAAAGCAATGCTTAGAGCTCCAGAATTAGCATTCAGCTTAACTGAAGAACTTTTCAAAGCAATTGATTCTAAGAAAATCGATTCTATTAAAATATTGATTAATTCTAAATTCTTATCACAAATTATTTCAAATTACAAGTCTTCAAAAGATATCAATCGTGATTTAGCATTTATTGCCTTTCAAACAATTGTGTCAAAAGCCAACTCATTTGGAAATGCTGAAGACATTGTCAAAATTACTGATGATTTATTGAAATCTGTTAAGACCGTTACTGTTGCTGAACAAAAAGCTGTCTTGGCCAAATCTTTATTTTTGTTGACACCATCTCAATCCATCTCAAATAAAATTATCACAGCATTATCTCCATTGATTGCAAAAGATCAAAATGAGATTTCATTAAATGAGTTTGTTAATGCTTTCTTCAAACATTACTTATCTGCTAATTTATCAAACAAAGATGCCAAAACCGTTGTTTTGAAAGGTTTAAAAGATTCCAAACTAAATTTAAGAAAAATCTGGTTCACAAAACTTAGTGACAATTTGAATCTAAGTGAATTAAATTCTAATCGAGAACTGAGAACTTTATTATTAGAATTATTCCCAATTTTCACTGTTTCATTTGATGAAATCGTTAGAACTCCAATAAATAATATCAAAGGTATTTCTATCCCATACATTGTCCTGTCTATTGCTGATCAATTAAGATCTGAGGTTAATTTTGATGATTTTTTTACAAAGGCAATCCATAATACTGAGCAACCTTCAATTTTAATAAATCTAAGAGTTTATTCCAAATTATCTAATGATTCTGAAAAATTTTGGTTTTTGAAAGCTTTATTAGCTGTTGTTTCAGATGTTGTGGAGATTAATGCAGATTTTGGTAAAGCTATCACTTTTTTCATATTGAATAAAGAATCTAACTACAAGATTGTTGAATTTGCTCTTTCCAATTTAGAAGCTCTTGTTGCTAGAAATCCTTTAGTTGTTGGTAAATCAGTCATTTCTGGTTTATATGACTATTTATTGAACTCTAAAGAATCAAGTGAGATTGTTTACAACTATAACTTGACTCATAAAGTTCTGTATTCAACAATCTTACCCTCTACTTCTGAAGAAATTAATTCTACATTATTGAGTGATTCATTAGTTATCAGTCATCATCAATCTGTCATTACAAAAACTTTTTCATGGGTTTCATTAGCTTTACACTCCAAAATTGATCCAGCTAAAGTTATATCAACTTCAATTAATGAAATCATTGAAAAAATTTCCACCATTTTAACTACAGCAACTTCAAAAACTTTTGAAAGTGGAATTTTTGATGCTGCTACTTCAGCTTTGGCAACTTTATCATTCATTCAACCTGATCTTGTTGGTCCATTATTAAAAGATTTGATTGTTAAATTTATTGATGTTGATCAAATTTCTCAAATATCTGAACAGGATATCACCATTTGGAAAACTCAAGAGGGACAACTGGTTGTTAATGTTTTAGAACAAGGTAAAAAAGTTGTTGAAGATAAAAACTCTAAAGATTATGAAACTCGTAAATGGGAAGAAAGTTTAAGAAAAGAAGTTGCTGGAAAGAAAACCAATGTTGTTAAGAAATTGACTAAAGAACAACAATTATTGGTTAATGAACAATTGGCCAAAGAATCTGCGAAAAGAATTGAAATTCAAAAACAATATTCAGTCTTACGTTCAGGTTTAGGGATTGTTAAAGCATTATCTCAGAATGCTGAAATCATCAATAATGGACAAGCTTATTGGTTTGCAACAGCTGTCAATAGATTGTTGGACTTGTTATCAGTTCCAATTGCTAATCAATTAGTTGGTATTTTACCAACAAATGTGTTTCTATCGTTATCTGGTGTTGTTTCCTCTAAGTTAGGTCCTTTGAAATACTTGGTGGGTGTTGCTACTTTAAGATTTTATGATATCGGTATCATTTCAGATGAGTTTAAACAAGAGGATCTTATCGATTTGATCAGTAGATTGTTGTTTAGATTCAAATTTTTATCTGGTCAACAACCTTTTGGTTTTTTCACATTGATTTATGCATTACCATTATTGATCAAAGTTTTAGAACAAGGTAAAATTTTTGCCATTCAAAATGCTAATAAACCAATTTCAAGATCTGAGTTTGTTGAAGAAAGTAAAGAAGAAGAACAATTGTTATTAGCGATTGAAATTATTGAAAATCATGCAGAAGAATTTAAAAGTACTGTTATTCCAAGAGATAAAATTATTGGAGTTATCTTATCCTTGTTATCATTACCTTCAAAGGCTAAATTAGCAAAAGATAGTTTATTTACTTTATGTCAACATATTTCAGTTGATTACACTGAAGCAGATTTACAATTGTTGTTTGAAGGTGTTATCTCTCGTGACACATTTGTTCGTAATTCAGTTTTGGAAGTTTTAGATCAAGAGTTTGATTTAACTGGAATTTCTAAATATTCTGAAATTTGGATTGCTTGTTATGATAATGATGAATCAAATGCTGAAATTGCTTTAACCATTTGGGAGGAAAGTAAATATGAAGTCACTGAATCTTTGATTGAATCTTTGTACACTGATTATTTGCAAATTGAAGATGGTGGTGTTCGTTTATCAACCGCCAAAGCTTTAGCCAGTGCCATTCACACAATTTCTTCAAATGACCACATCATAAATAAATTGTTAGAATTATATGTTGAAAAGACTAAACCTCCAGCTCCTGTTTTAGATGAATTTGGTTTAGTTATCAAGTCTTCTCAAGAGCAAAAGGATAAATGGGAAAGTAGAAGTGGTATTGCTTTAACTTTCAAATATATCGCTGATGTTTTCAATGATGACCAAGTTGTTAAAGTTTTGAAATTCTTCATTGATGAGAAAGCTCTAGGTGATAAAGAATTTGTTGTTGCTGAAGAATTTAAAGATGCAGCTATTTCAATCATCGATCAACATGGTAAGAACAATGTTGAGAAATTGATTCCAGTTTTTGAAACCGCTTTAAGTGGTACTGGTAAAGGTGATGAATTGTTAAGAGAAAATGTTGTTGTTTTATATGGTGCTTTAGCGAAACATTTAAGTTCTGATGATTCAAGATTGTCAACAATTGTTGATAGATTGTTGAAAACTTCGAGCACTCCATCTGAAAGAGTTCAAAAAGCTATTTCCAATGTTATTTCTCCATTGGTTTCATTATTCAGACCTAAAGTTGGTAAATACATTGAGGAACAATTCAAAATTTTATTCCAAGCTCCATCTATCTCAACAAGACGTGGTGCTGCTTATGGTATTGCTGGTTTAGTTAAAGGTTATGGTATTGCAGCTGTTTCAGAATTTGATATTATTCGTAACTTGAGTGATGCTGCTGATGATAAAAAAGATCCAAAACGTCGTCAAAGTGTTGCCATTGCATTTGAATGTTTATCAGATACTTTAGGAAAATTTTTTGAACCTTATGCAATTGAGATTTTACCAATCATTTTAAAAAGTTTTGGTGATTCGGTTCCAGAAGTTCGTGATGAAACTAGTACTGCTACCAAAGTTATCATGAAGAATACTACTAGTTATGGTGTTAAAAAATTGATTCCTTTAGCTATTGAAAACTTGGATGATATTTCTTGGAGATCTAAGAAAGGTTCAGTTGAATTGTTAGGTTCAATGGCTTATTTGGATCCAACTCAATTATCCAACTCTTTGTCTACTATCATTCCAGAAATTGTTGGTGTTTTAAATGATTCCCATAAAGAAGTTAGAAAAGCTGGTGATCAAGCTTTGAATAAATTTGGTGAAGTTATCAGAAATCCAGAAATCAAAACTTTGGTTCCAACATTGATCAAAGCTATTGGTGATCCAACCAAATACACTGAAGAAGCATTAGATTCTTTGATTAAGACTCAATTTGTTCATTATATTGATGGTCCATCTTTAGCATTAATCATTCATGTTATTGATCGTGGTATGCGTGATAGATCTGCTAACACCAAGAGAAAAGCATGTCAAATTGTTGGTAACATGGCTATTTTAGCTGACTCCAAAGATTTGTTACCATACTTGCATCAATTGATTTCTCATTTACAAATTGCCATGGTTGATCCTGTTCCAAACACCAGAGCTACTGCAGCAAGGGCATTAGGTTCTTTGGTTGAAAAATTAGGTGAAGAACAATTCCCTGGACTGATTTCACGTTTGTTAGACACCTTAAGTGATGAAACTAAAGCAGGTGATAGATTAGGTTCTGCTCAAGCATTGTCTGAAGTTATCAGTGGTATTGGTTTACGTAAATTAGATGAATTATTACCATTAATTTTGAAAGGTGCTATGAGTACCAAAGCTTACATTCGTGAAGGTTACTTACCATTATTGTTATTCTTACCAGTCTGTTTTGGCTCACAATTCTCACCATACATTAGTCAAGTTATCCCAGCTATTTTGAATGGTTTAGCTGATACTGATGAAAGTATTCGTTCCACTGCTGTTAAAGCTGGTAGATTGATTGTTAAGAATTATGCAAGTAAAGCTGTTGATTTATTATTACCAGAATTAGAAAGCGGATTATTAGATAACAACTACCGTATTCGTCTAAGTTCTATTGAACTTACTGGTGATTTATTATTCCAAGTTACTGGTATTTCAGGTAAAAATGAGCTTGTTGAAGATGATACTGAATTCTCTGGTGCTATTGGTAAACAATTGATTGAAGTGTTAGGTCTAGATCGTCGTGATAGAGTCTTGTCATTGTTATTCATTTGTCGTTCAGATACCTCTGGTGTTGTTCGTAGTGCTGCTATTGATATTTGGAAATCATTGGTTGCCAACACACCACGTACCATTAAAGAAATCTTACCAACATTGACCAATATTATTATTCGTCGTTTAGCAAATGCTGATGAATCACAACGTAATATTGCTGCTCAAACACTTGGTGAACTGGTTCGTCGTGTCGGTTCAAATGCATTATCACAATTATTACCAACATTACAAGATTCTCTTAACACCAATGACCCAGATGCTAAACAAGGTATCTGTATTGCCATTCACGAGCTTATTGAGTCAAGCTCCAAAGAAACCATTGATACTTACAAAGATATCTTTGTTGACATTATTCGCTCAACTTTGGTAGATCCTTCTCCAAAGGTCCGTTCTTCTGCTGCTACTGTGTTTGATGTTTACCAAAACATTGTTGGTAAATTGGCCGTTGATGAAATCATTCCATATTTATTGAACTTGTTACAATCATCAGATTCTGATTGTGCATTGAGTGCATTACAAGAGATCATGACTACAAAATCAGAAGTAATCTTCCCAATTTTGATTCCAACTTTATTAGAGTCACCAATAGATTCATTCAGAGCTCAAGCTTTAGGTTCATTAGCTCAAGTTGCTGGTTCCGCTTTATACAAACGTTTGACTTTTATTATCAACTCATTGGTTAATGAATTAATTCGTGATGATTTGGATGATGAAACTAAAGAAGCATTGGGTTCAGCCTTGGGTCAAATCATTTTATCTGTTGAAGATGAAGAAGGATTACATCCATTATTACAACAATTGTTATCATTGATTAAAGGTGAAGATTCCAAAAAGCGTGCTGTTGTTTACGAACATTTACCAACTTTCTTCAACGAAACTGTTTTGGACTATGCTATGTACACTTCTGATTTAGCCGGTCAGTGTATTTTATCATTAGATGATCAAGATAGAAATGTTGTTAAATATGATGTTTTGGCATTGACTGCATTGACAAAGAAACAATCCAAAGATTCATTAGAAAGATTAATTAGACCAGCTAAACAAGCTTTGGATATTACTGGAGTCGCAGGTCAAGATTTATATGGTTTCACTTTACCAAAAGGTGCTCAATCTATCTTACCAATTTTCTTACATGGTTTAATGTATGGTACTAGTGAACAACGTGAAATCTCAGCTATGGGTATTGCAGATGTTGTTTCTAAAACTCCTGCTACAAACTTGAAACCATTGGTAACTGTCATCACTGGTCCATTGATCAGAGTTATTGGTGAGAGATTTTCAAGTGACGTTAAGAGTGCTATCTTATATGCATTGAACATCTTGTTTGATAAAATTGCTGCATTTTTACGTCCATTTATTCCTCAATTACAAAGAACTTTTGTCAAATCATTATCTGATCCAAATAATGAAACTCTAAGATTACGTGCTGCTAAAGCTTTAGGTTCATTGATTGAATATCAACCAAGAGTTGATCCATTAGTTGCTGAACTTGTTACTGGTTGTAAAACAGCTGAAAATGCTGGTGTTAAAACTGCAATGTTAAAAGCTTTATTGGAAGTTATCACTAAAGCTGGTAACAAGATGAATGAAGTTTCCAAGAACTCCATTTTAGATTTAGTTGAAGAAGAAATTATAGGAGCTGATGATAAATTAAGTGTTGCATATGCTAGATTGATTGGATCATTAGCTAGAATTTTGACTATAGAAGAAGCAACCAAGATCTTGAAAAACAAAGTTTTGAATGATTCAATTTTAGTTGGAGATGATAGCTCTAAATTTGGAATTTTGACACTCAATGCATTCTTAAAAGATGCACCATCTCATATTTTCCATGATGGATTATTAGGAACTGTCGTTTCAACTTTATCAAGTGCATCGGGCTCAAACTCTGCTGTTATCAGTGATAATGCAACTTTAGCCATTGGGAAACTATTATTATTAGTCAATGAAGAAAATCAAATCAATCATGACTTGTTGAGTGATTTAGTTCAAGCGCTATCAATCAGTATAATGAAACCAAATTCTAATTCCTTGGAAACTAGAAGATTTGCATTGGTTGTTGTTAGAACAGTTGCACGTAAATCACCAGATTTATTTAAACCATTCTTTGATGTTTTAATTCCATCAGTTTTCGCATCGGTTCGTGATGTTATCATTCCAATCAAATTAGCTGCTGAAAAGGCATATATCAGTATTTTTGGATTAGTTGAAGACGTTGAAATGAAATCCTTTAATTCATGGTTTGATAAGATCAGTCAGTCTGGTACAATTACCACTGTTATTGGTACCAAGCTTCAAGCTAGATCAATTGGTGATTATACTAAGAGAGTTGCTGTTAGATTGGCCACAGTTGAAAGAGAAAGAATTGAAGCAGGTGGTGATGAAGAAACATTGTTTAGTGATAGAATTGAAGATGACAAAGAGATTTGGGCTGTTGGTGGTGTTGATTTAAACACAGTTTGAACAATATTAATAAATTAGTTAGAGATATATTTATAGTTAGTAAATAAAAAATGATACAATAAATTTTACCAACGTAGAGAGACTACAATTTCAAATAGAAATACAAAAGTCATGAGATTGATGGCAACAATAAAATGATACACTAGACATCAAACTTGGTAGAACAAAAAATTAAGATTAGAAGCTCTCAGCATAAATGGTGGGTGAAAGAAGAACAAGCAAAAAAACGAATGAATGAATGAATGGATGGATGGATGGATGAAGGACACAAAACAAAACAAAATAAAAGCAAAACAAAACAAAACACTGGGATGGGTATGATACTATGATACAATAAATAATTTTTAGATTACAAATTTTTTTTTTGTCAATCAATTTTCTTTTTCTTCTGTATTCTCAACTTTTGGACCATCAATTTCTGAGGAACCATCTTGTTGAGTGATTGGTTGTTGATAAGCAGTAGTTTGATAGTAATTTTGTTGTGGTTGTTGATATTGAGGATATTGTTGATACCCAACTTGAGTACTTGGGTAATAACTATAAGCACCTCCATACGGTATGTTTTGTTGTTGTGTTTGTTGTTGTGGAATTTGAGACAAAGCATCGATCTGTTGAGCTTGTAAATCAGTTTTCTTTCCAGTTCCAGTACCAGTAGTTGTGGTTGCAGTAGTAGAAGCAGTAGGGTTAGCTGCATTTGGAGCACCAACCATTGGAGCACCAAATGGACCATTTGTTATATTAACTGGTAACATATTTTTCATGTTTTGATTGGCAGCTGCAGTTAATCCACCTGAGTATTGAGGACCTTGATATAATTCTTTAATATCTTTGACAAATAAAGGATATAGTAAATCAACGATACCTTCATTTCTAGCTAATTCTAAAGCTCTTTCAAATGGGATCCAAACACCTTTCAAATTCATTGCACCAATTTTAACAACATAACGAATTTTCTCGGATTTCAAAATACCATCTCTTCTACCTCTTGTCATACCAGCAACATTTAATAATTTAGTACCATTAATGAAATTGGTATCTTCACGTCTTGAAACAGAAATACCTCTTGATTCAACTTGGTAACAAACAGTGTTCTCATCTTCCCAATAAGTGGTTGTTAATTTTGGACGTTGAGGCATTTGATTTGGATCAATTAAAGGAGGAGCAGTTGCACTTTGGAAACCGCCCCTAATATTTGTCATGTTAATGTTTGAACCAGAACCTAAACCCATTTGTTGTTGAGTTTGTTGGTTATAATTTGGAGCATAACCATAAATTCCGGCAGCTGAAGCTTGATATAGAGAAGGTTGGTAATTTTGGCTTATACTTCCAGAAGAGTAAGGGTATCCAGCGGCGGCGGCAGCAGCTTGAGCAGCAGCGGTGCTGTTGAATTGTTGTTGTTGATATAAATTTGGTTGCTGAGCTTGTTGTTGAACATAGTTAGCATAGTATTGTTGTTGTTGCGCGTCATAAGTATATGGCTGTCTTGAATTTTGTGTAGTGGTAATATCAGTGGGAGCTGAAGATGGTAAAGGTTGTTGATTTGTTTGAGAAGATGTGGTTGGATGTTGAGGAGACTGCTGAGTTGATTGATCCTGAGAAGGAGATTGTTGATAAGTTTGAGAATATTGTTCTGGGGAACCAGATTTATTTGTGGTTGATTGAGCAGTTGACGCAACTTGTGCAGAACTTGAAGATTTCTTGTTGTCGTACATGATGTCTGTTTGCTGGTGAGTCTGATGAGATGGAAACTTTGGACAAGACTAGCAGGTGTAAAGAAGCAGTGGCAAGTTCAATCTGATGGATATGATGGTGTTCAGATATGAATTAATAAGGCGAATGGGTTGTAATTGCTGTTGTTGTTGTTGTTGTTTTTATTTTGCCGATATAGAGAAAATAAACAAAAAAAGGTGATTGTAAACGCTGGCGGCAAACTTTTGAGAAGCGGAAAAAAAGCTTTTGTGGCAAACTGAGGGAGCTGTTTGTGTAGCTGGGTGTGCTGGTAGCGTTGATTGTGTAGTTTGTGGTTGAATAACAAGAACTAAACGTTGTTTTGTAACTTGAAATGTTTGTTTGTTGTTGTTTTTTTGCACTCAGAAGTTTGTAAATGTGAGAAAGCGCAAGACGAAAATCAATTGTTTTTATATGTTTTGGGGCGCAGCGTGGATTTCTGTGTCTCGCTGTGGGCTACTGTTAACTACTGTTGTCCCAAGCAGACAAGCTGTTTGTTGATGTTTATTTCCGCTGGTTTCTGTGGACATGTGTGACCTGCTGCGTCTAAAAAGAGGGTTACTGTGCGGGTGTCGGGGAATTTGCCACCAATTCGTTGAAATACGAGAAAGTTAAAGCTCTCAGAGGTTTTGTAGACAAATGAGAAGCAAAGTTTTGCTCAAGTTTGGCAAATATTAGAGGTTTTTCTTACTCGGGGAGACAGTTATTTTGGAACGGTTTGTTAGTGAAAACGGGTTTCCAAAATAACAGAAGGCCACAGTGAGAAACAGTAGCGAACCACACCGCAGTAACAGTAAGCACGACAGTACAGCTTGTTAAGTTGTTAGGCATTTCCTGAAGTTCTGAAGTACTTTGAAGCTAACGTTCAGCTGCGTAGTTTTGAAGAATTTTACGCCCATGACCAGACTCAACCTGCGTCGGCTCACGGTTCCTCACTGTTTGCGGCCGAAAGATGCTCACTAACAGTTCTGAATTCGGAGGTTTTTGTTTTAGGCGGTTTAAAATTTGACGGACATTTGACAAGAGACAAGTTGGCGACATCGGACACAAGACAATTAAAAATTGTCCGACTTGGAGGATAATTTTGGAAACAGGATATTGGGACACTGGACACTGGACACTAGACAGGGGACAGAATTTTATTAATAAGACAAGACAAAGACATTAAGCAAGAACACTGGACACTGGACATTGGACAAAATACAAGAGACAAGAGACAAGAGACATTAATGATTATTAATCAATAATCAAACAAAAAACAAAAGACAAGTCACACAAGAGACATCACTAGACAATTCGTCCTAAAAACTGTGATTTATTCTCAAAAATGCTCTTCCAAGCTCCAATAATCTGTCTTCATTTCAGCTTCAGATACGTTTTTTAAATTCTTGTAGTGTAGCACAGTGCACTGTCCCACTTAGATATCACCAGGGTCCAGTGACATCAAAACTTATAAATCAGATCAAAACAAGTTCATGCTGGATGTACATCGACCGTTGGGCTCACTTTGCAGCGCCTGAAATTACAGCTTTGTTTAAAAAAAAAAAACTGCTTTTAATGCTAAGGAAAACCCAGCTTTTCTGGACAAATGAAATTCTTGTACATTTATAGATACGAGAGAAGTTGAACTTGAGAGCGTTCAACTGGACATGAAATTAAAATTTAAATGTAGAATTAGAGCATCAATGGTATCTCCTATCGAGAATATATATAGGATTCAATAGTCATTATTTAACAATAGGAGATTGAGAATCACATAGACAGTGGGCACTGGGCACATGCAAAGTTAAAGTTTAGCAACCTCGAAACTCAAGGTTGAAACTTAATCTTGCTGGAAACAATCTGGCCAACTTATGTACTTCAAGTTTCAATTTTTAAGTGATGAGAAGAATACCTGTATCATCATCCATTGCTAAAACTCTGCTCCCATAAACGCAGCTCACCATCAAATATTCAAAGTCTCTAAATGTAACATTGGGGAATTGTAATTTGTGGATCGTGTTATTGTTTCGGTGTTCAATTCAAACTGTAGTTTCATTTAACCTTAACAGAACTTTACATATCATCATGAGTTGTTTTGGAAAACCTGAGATTTCAAAATCTGCTTTTTCCAGCCTCTTCATTCTTTCGTTAACTAAAATTAAAGTCCTGAGAAGGTGTGAATAATCTGTCATCAAAGGTTTATAGTTCTTCAGCCTTCAGTACTCTGGAGTCTGTACTATGTAGTATAATTTTTGAGTAGTTCAAATTTTAAATGCCGGTGTTACGTGTAATAACTTTTTACGGTTGCTTAATGTAGGAAAAGGTGTCATTTATTAACTTCCAAACTCAGCATAAATCTAGAAGTCTGAGTTGGATCAATCATCATGGCTCACATCGCACGATGTTGAAGTAATGAGTGCAGCTAATTACTGGTGTGAGTTACTATTTTCTGCAAATTTGGCTCAAGCTCATATGAGAAGTGAATTACTTTCAAGATAAGCATCGAATTTTGTACTGTAGTTATATTTTAGTCTCAGCAGAAAGAAAAGTGAATAATTAAACAACGTCTAGTTTTAAACTACATACTTGTTTACCACAAACTTTTCTTTTCAAGACTTGATTAAAACACAACCAAATGCCCATCTTCCTGCTAATTCAGATTAGATAATTAAAATTTAGGTAAATTGTTCACAGCCCTAATTGGAGCTCACTGATCTTATAAGCAAAAACTTTAAACAGTTTCGGATACTGCTTTCGGGAAAAAAATAAACCTGGTGAGTTGGAGATTACACTTGTACCTCTCAAGTCTAATGCAATCAAGTTTGGTTCTGATTTAAAGTTCATTTCTCAGTTAAATGATCTAGCTTATTTATTAGCTTTTGAAATCACAGAAACTTTAATTAAAATGATCCAATTATTATGTATCTATTTTTAATGAAAATTTAGTAAAGTATTAGTACATCAAAAATTATGGCCATTAAGGTTAATTGTGATCATTTGTAGTACGTAACAACATCAGCTATATTATAATTAATGTTTGACATAGTAATTTTATGAAGATTTCAATTTGTACTTTGTATTTGTGGCGCATTAATGTGAATTGATTCTCTTTATTACTATGTTAACTGTGGCAAGTGATTTTGGTTTAATTAGTGCAAACAATTTAAAGCTGTTGTTAAGATTTTTTATTTCAATTTGCTCGCGGCCGCGCCGCCGGCCCGCGGCCACTTACATTAATAGTACCAAAATATGTTCATCATCAACTTCATCAAATCCTTCAGTGAGTTCATAATTTGAAGGTTCTGGTAACATTTAATTAACTGGTACAATTTTATCAATATTTTCCATTAATATGTTATTCTTCATATGATAGCACACTAATTGTCTTCTTGATTTTTGATTGATTACAATTAGGTTGATTTTGATTTAAATTATTGCTCATCTGGATGTTGATAATTTAGTTTTATTTGAGTTTCATGAGTTTTAAATTCTCTATGTAGCACTAACTTTCACAGTTTCTCAAAATCTACAAATAACATCAACATAAAACTTCATTTCATTCATAATGAGTAGTCTAACTATACGATTCAATTTACTTCAACAATTTTGACAAAGATCTCATATTTTGTTCAGATAAAGCTTTTGGATCTTTCATGATTCTTTCTTTGTTGCTTTGAGTTAGTAGATAGTAGTTTTCCCACTCATTCGCAGAATCAGCAGTTAGAAAACTGGTCACATCTAAGCATCTTTCATTCAGATTCAGCTCTTTTAATTTTTTAGTGTAAACTCTGTTCTTGAATTTCGTCACCAATAGCTTCCATGATGCCACTAGTGATATCAGAGTCACCACAATGTATCCAGTGATACCTTCTGATGCAAACCAGTATTTCACTATTACAGTTATCAGAGCTATCCCTACAGAGGCAGCTGCTGTTAACAATGTGCCTTCATTGTCCACGGTGAAAAATAAATGGTGAAGTGTCTTTCTGTCTTGTAGTGTAAGCTTCATTTCAGCTTCATAAAAGGAAGCAGCAACATCCTGTGCTTCTTTCAACAACTCCGCCTTGCTCATTGTGGGTTTCCCAAGAGTCGTTTGCTGCTCAATTTGCTGCTCAAATACTCAAAAGTTTTATTGGAATGTTGTTAACAAAATATCTGAGGCGGGTAACTTTGATATTGATAAATTTGACGTTTCAACAGCCTGCAAAATTTCAATCTGAGTAAACCAGCTTAATGTTGTTAGTTAAAACAAATCAATTGCAGTAGAGCTCTGAGCAGTGAGCAGTAATTACTGCTTCTCAAGACTGGTTGTTCTCTTATCAGCTTATCAGTGCTGCACTCGCCACAAAGTACAACAACAGAAGAAGAACTCAACTTCTGACGGCCCGATCGCGGCTAGATCCCCGAAATGACGAATATTAAAGAATTAGGTATTTAACCCACAAGTTTCTAGATCTGATCTCTTCTAGCTGTTGATTCCAACTAAAGCACACTACAACAACATGGCCACCTTACCAGACGCTCTTCCAACACAACCAAAACATACAGTCACCATTCCAGGTCAAGGTACTTTGACTGGTTACACTTTTTCCTCTCTAAATGATGTGCCATCTACACATAGATTCACACAAGTTCCATATGCTTTACCAGTTGAAGCCAAGGACAGATTCAAAATCGCAAAACCTATCCCAGAAAGTTATGACTACACTGGTGATTACGGGAAAGTTGGTTTGAAATGTTTTCAACCAGCTGTCGATAACCCAATTTTCCAATATAATAAATCACCATCTCAAGAATTCATGCAATATTCAAATATCTTTGTTCCAACTGGTGAAGCTCCAGAAGGTGGATGGCCAGTGTTAGTGTACATCCACGGTGGCTGGTTACAATACAATGAACCAAACAGAGTCATTTTATCTACAAATGAATTGAATGCAAATTTCGCTAAAAAATTCATTTTAGTGTGTCCTGGTTACAGATTAAACATGTTTGGATTTTTATCTTCTAAAGAATTATTGGAAGAAGATCCAAAATCTTCTAATTTTGGATTCTGGGATCAAAGAATGGCCATTGAATGGACAGCTAAATATATTAAATATTTTGGTGGTAACCCAGAAAAATTGACTGTTGGTGGATTATCTGCCGGTGCTTATTCAACTTTTTTCCAATTAGCCTATGAATTATATCATCCAGAGGCACTACAATTAATTAAACAAGCTTTTTTCCACTCAAATTTGGTTTATGTGCAACCAAAAACTGTCTCTGAAGTTCAAGCTCAATTTGATGAAATTATTGAAAAATTGAAATTAACAGGTTATTCCAATGCGGAAAAACTACAAAAATTGAGAGAATTAGATGGTGGATTTATTGAAGATTTCATTCCAACTTTGAAAATGCATACTTTTAGAGCTGTTACTGATGAACATTTTGTTTCATCAAAAATCATCGAGGAATTAAACAACGGAGAATTTGCTAAAAAATTGATTGCTAAAAACATTCGTTTATTAATCGGTGAAGTTGATAATGAACCATGGAAATATTCTATGTTATATACTCCAAAGACTAAAGATGAATTGAAAATTCAAGTGGAAAATTATTATCCATCAAATATTGTGGAACCTTTATTAACTAAATATCCAGAATTCGAAGCACTTGATGAAAATGATCCAGACTTCTTAGAGAAATTAAGAATTGTGTTTGGTGATATCACTTCTGATGGTCAAGTTCATGCTTCAGGTCGTGGATTCATCAATAAATTGGTTTCATTTGGGTACCTAGAAGACTTAATTTATCGTTATAGAATCAGTTTTAGAGCTAAATTTTTAGATAAGACTTTATCACCTGAACATAGAGTTATTCATGCATTTGATATTACATTATGGTTCCATTTCATTAATGAATATTTACCAAATGAAATTAAAGTCGCGGAAAATTGGAATGAAGCTTATTTACAATTTTTGAATTTCGAACCAATTACCAACTGGACCAATGGTGATCATACAAAATTGAATTTATTGACTGAAAATGGTGATATTGTTTATACCGATGATCATTTGTGGGAAAGAGGTGTTGATGTTGCACAAAAAGTTTATGATTCTCAATTGATATAGATATATAACTACGTTATGTAAATAACTAAAAACTAATAAATATAGATAATCTTATTAAACCTTCTCTATAGCAGCTTCTTCAGCTTCACGAACTTCTTCATCAAATTTATCATCTTTCTCCTGCTGCTCTTTACTTTTTGCAGCTTCTTTAGCTTCCAATTTATTCAACACTTTATTTCTCATTGCATCTCCATAATTTATTAGGACAACGCATGATGCAAATCCAAACCACAAAACAAATGCGCTAATTGTATTTGTCCATCCAACACCAATTGTATCAATTTGTTTCAAACAAGTGGCCGCGGCGATAGCACCTGCAATATATCTGGAACAATAACTAGTGGCAATTGCATCACCACCTAAATGAGGTAAACAATCAACACAATAAGCATTCAAACTTGGGAAACAGAAAGTTTGTCCCAACCCATTGAAAAATAATGCAATGATTGGTAATGCCATACCACCTTTCTCTTTATCAATTGACCATCCATAAATTAAAATACTAACGGGTATAACAAATCCAAATGGTACTAAAGCTGATCTTAATCTATCTTCAGCAATTCTTTTACCTCTAATCTTGACATATTTTTTAACATAACGGTCAGCCCATTTACCACCATAAAGTGAACCGATTAAGTATCCCATACCAGGAGCTAAATAGAATAAACCTGAGTAAATTGGTTTTGTTAAGTGGAATCTTGGATTAACAACATGAGGAATTGGCGTAGTTAAACAATTCATGTTATAAATCAGAGCCATACTCATAAACCCACCAACAATTAAATTAGTGTATTTGAATGCAACGATAACTGTGAAGGGATTAAATGGCACCCAAATAAATTTCTTATTAGGATTTTGTTGTTTTAATTCTTTATATTTCAAATTGACTGAAGTTTCATCTAAGAAGACAACAACTAAAGCTAGTGTAACACCGCCTAATCCACAAAGCACCCAAAAAACCACTCTCCATGAAGTGAACGTTACAATGATCCCGCCTAAAACTGGAGCAAATGCCACAGAAAGTTGTGAACCCGACAGAGTAATACCCATAGCATTACCTCTTTGATCAGGTCTATAAATATCTCTCACTATGGATCCACCTAACGAGAAAAAAGCAGTACCAAATAACGCAGTAGTACATCTAAACACGAAAAACATTGCCAAATTTTGAGAAACTGCCACCAATGCACTTGAAATTGTATAACCTGCAGTACAAACAATGTACATGAATCTTCTTCCATAAATGTCACCGAGGGGACTAGTTATACATGGAGAAATCGCCATCACAATTGTATAAACTGCAATGGAAATGTTGATGATTTGATCAGTTGTATGGAAATGAGCAGAGACTGTGGAGACAGCAGGTAGGAAAATTGAAGCCGAAGCTGGGGACAAAAAAACGGATAATGCAACGATGTAAACGAATAGTTTCTTTCTTGCTGGTGAGTATCTATTATAGATATCATCGTTTGATTCACTGATGGTTTTCTGTAAATCTTGAGTAGTATCATTCTCATCATCATCATCTTTCAATGGTAGTGGTAATGGTAATGAATGAATATCAGAATCATCTTCAGAATGACTTCCACTGACTTCATGAGTGGTGATTGTGGATTCATGAGTCTGTAATTTTTTCAATTTATTGTTAACATTATTATTGTTATCGGTATCTAGATAAGTTTCTTGATTGATAGATTGTGGGTTTATATTAGAAGACATTTTGTTAACAAGTTGTATTTCATTTGCACTGTGAGTTAGTTTTGTTTAGCAGCTAGTTCATCTGAAGAAGAAAAGGAAGAAGAAACTTAGCACAAGGTAGATATTTGATTTATTTCACTTATGTATGACTTATATGTAATGGAAAAAAAGATTCCACTCCATCTGGCTACTGCATGAAAATATCCATTCAGAGCGGCTGAACAGCTCCGTTGGGGGAGATTGTGATGGAGCTCAACTGCTTAGTGTGTTACTAATTAGCACTTATACAATTATAGAGAGAGAGAGTTGAGTCACTGTGGTGTGTTTCAGTAGTATAAATATCAACATTAATAAGAGTAAGCTGTAAACAGTCTGGTGAGTATTTAACTGTCTGTTAGAACCAAGAGAAATTGAGTCAAATTTCTACCGGCCGCACAAATTGCTTGAGTTTTCCGAGACTGGTAGATGTGGCGTATTGAAATATTCATCTATTGTAAATTAGATTGTGGCACAGTATCTTTACGTAATAAATTATATAATGAATTCACGTGACAAATCACATGACCTAGCACCGGCTCAAAACGGCTTTCTAAAGCCAAAACTCGATTACGTCACTGCTGACACCCTGGAAACTCCTGTTTTTTGAATTTTTCCTTTTTCTTCCAATTTGTTTCAAATTTTTTGTTTCAACAGGCTTACAGCCAATTCTTGATTTTTTTGGTGGATAAACGAAAATTTCAACAACAACAAAACTAATTTGGGACTTGTTTACAACCAAGAATCCTCAATTGCACCACAGCGGCTAACTATCAGACACTTGCTCCAGTCACTTGCTACACAGACACAGCTAGACAGACTCAAAGACCCACACGCACACGTTTGCTATCCATATTTTTTGCTGCTACATAAGAACTCGTTGATGGCTCCATTACTTCCTTCTGAAAGTTCCTCTTACACCCTGACGCTCCCCTTGGATTCAGACGATGATAGACTTAACTTGAAAACAAGAACTGGTGCTGCGTCAACTTATACAAACTCTACAATTGTCATCCATGGTGGAACAATAATAGGTCTGCAACTGCAAACAGTCTCACTAAGCTGTTTAAACACTGCTTTGAAAGAGTATTTCATGAATAATAACTACGATAATGAAGATCTTCCTAATTTGAACCTGAGTTATCTGGATCTAATATCAAATGAAATCTTCTACCTTCATATCATCACAAGAGAATGGAAAAGAGTACAACTGCCTCCTGATTCCATGAAACCTTCTCCAAGATTATTCCATTCCATCACTTTCCATTCAGATCATATCTATATATTTGGTGGTATCACTTTCAATGAAAATAATGCACTCACTGTCCTTAATGATCTATGGGGTTTCAACACTTCAACTAAAACTTGGACTCTGATTGATTCAGGTTCCAATTCCAATATCCCTCCAAGGTTCGGTGCCACTTTATCTTATACGAAAACAGAATCTGATACTCCTATATTACTACTCACCGGTGGAAGAAATAATAAAGATAAGGAAATTAGTCAAATTGATATCTTTGACTTGAATTCAGCTAGTTACTCAAATGATTTAGATTTAAAACTTCAAGAATTTATAAATACACCAAAAGAAGGAAATGAAGAACAACAGACTGATAATGAAGAGGATAATGCAAATGAATTTACCTCTTTAGATCCAAGATCGAAAAAACCTTTTGCATCTCATCAAGCTTTATTATCTTGTTGTCATGAATCAAATTTCATTTTAATCGATGACCAAAATGATGATAATACATTGTATTTATATTCAGAAGCAAACCATTCAAAACCATTGGTTTCAATTCCTTTACACTCGTGCTCAACTGGTTCAAGAATTCATTCTCCAATACGAAGAAATCAATATTCTATACCGAAAAACTTGGTTTATCCATCAGGTGCATTATTTGGTTCAAACATTATTGTCTCTGGTAATTCTTTGAAAAATGATAATTATCAAGTTTTCCTATATAATTTACCTACAGGTAAATGGACTCGTTTGAATACTTCAACTACAACAACTACCGCGGATACAGGTTTTTGGAAATGTTTTAGTTGGACTTCTCATCATAAAATTATCTTATTAGGTTCCAAAAATTTTGTTTATCCAACAATTCAAAAATTCGATTTATTGGTCACCATTGGTTTACCAATAACAAACATTTTCCATGTTTTCCAATCAAAGGATAAAAAATCAACTTTCAAATCTGTTGCTTCAGGTAATAGTTATGGAACACCTGAAACAAATAAATCTTCTTCTGCCGGCTCAAAGCAAACATCTTTTGAAGCTTATTCTAATTATATTGCTCCAACTACTAAAATTTCTTCAATTAGATCTGTTTTCCCAAGTTATGCAGTGACATTAGGTAGAAATGCATTTGAAAGATATGGTTCTTCATTAGCTGATTTTGAATTTGTGTCTGCTGATGGTGATAAAGTTCCTATTCCGACAATGTTCTTGAGGAAAAGATGGGGCAGGTGTTTTGATATGCTGTTGTCAAAAGGTTATGCTCGTGCTGTTCATGAATTAGAGTCTTTAGAAAGTAAATCTAATGATGAAACGAATGAAATGATGGAAGATAATAGTTTGAATAATGAATTAAATTCATTGAATAAGAAATCTATCAAAGTCATTAATAATAATAATAATAATAATAATAGATTGAATACATTGGATCCACCTCAATTTAGATTGCCGTTTCAAGAAAATATCCCTAAACATTTGAGTGTTTTTGGTAGTGAGAATAATTCTAAACAAAATTCAAGAAAAGCTTCAGTTGTTTCACAAAGTAGTATGGGTTCTGGAAATTCATCAACAATTCTTGGATTGAATAATGCCAACAATAATAATGCTGATCAAATTCAACAAGGTATCGTTTTCAAAGCTGAATTATTACCTCCTTCCACTGAAGCACCAAATGAACCATTACCTGTTTTAGATAAATCACCAAGAGTTTCAACTTTTTCAAATTCCACAGGTTCATTATTTAAAAGTCCAATGAATACTTTGAGAGATTCACCAAGAGGTTCAGTTTCTGGAACTTCAATCTCATCCACACAAGGTTCAAGTCCAAATGGCAATGGAATCAATTCAGTTAATTCATTGGTTAAGATTAAAGATCTAAAATATCAAGTTAATAGTACAAAGAAAAGATCAAACATGTCTCAAGGAATGTCACGTAATTCAAGTTTCCAAAGCACACCTGAAACAAGCACACCACCACCACCACCACCACCACCACCTCATCCTGCTGTTGCTGGTGCTGCTGCTCATTCATTAAGTGTATCATCATCTTCACAACAAACATCATTAGCACCAGATGAACCATTACCTCAACCAGAAGCTCAGTTATTTAATGAAGGAATAGAAACCGAAGATGTTTTAGGAGAAGTTCAAGAACATTTCCTTGATCTTGAACCGTTATTGGTTCCAAGATGTCTTTATTTGCCATTTTCAACGAATTCAGTTGGTGCATTTGCAGAATTTTTATTTACTGGTCAATTAGGTGATAAATGGTTATTAGCTCCAACTACTTTGGATGCATTTTTATTAGCTAAATTTTATGAAGTTCCATTATTATATGATTTGATCTTGGAAGCATTATATGCAATTATTGGTAAAAAAGAGGATTTTTTGATTAAAGAGTATGGGAAACTGTTAAAAGAATATAATTCAAAATTACATGAAATTTTCCAGAATGATGAATTTAAAATTCAAGAATTTTTCAATGATCATCCTCATGTTAAAAATTCATTTAATTCAATTGAAACTTTGTTGAATTCTACAGATGATGGGTATATGAACATGAATTTATTTAGAAAAGAGAGTAAAAGTTATAGTTTCACTTCAAAATCTGAAATTGGATCAGAATATTCTTTCACTTTAAATACAAATAAAAAAGGGAAAAAAAAACCACATGTTGAAAAATCAAAATTATCTAAACAAGTTTTCACTGATGTTAAAGATGATAAGAAGAAAGTTGACGTTGAAGAGGAAGAAGGTGATGAAGAGGTTGAACCACAAGAACTTGAAGAAGAAGAACAAGAACAAGAAGGACCGGGATATATCAAGGAAGATGCTGAGTCAATTGATCCAATCACTCCATGTCATAATCCCTTTGAAACAACAGCTTTACATGAGAGCGAATCACATAACAGTGAAGTTGATGCTCAAGGTACCGAAGAGTTGGATCCATTATCAAGGCCTTCATCAAAATCTACATCCGGTGAAGAAATTCAAGTTCCTGAAGGATCATTCCGTGTTTCCAAAAAACATGTTGCTAATAGTCCAGTGGAGTCAAGTTCAGATAATGATGAAAATAAGAAAAGTACTAGTGAATCAGATGAAATGGGTGTTGGTTTAGGATTGATAAATGATGCAAAAATCACAGAAAAATCAATTCCAAATTCAAGTGTCAACGGGGAAGAACAAAAACAAGATGAATTCAATGATTCAGATTTACCAACTTTAGAGAATTTAGCATCCCCAGATTCACCAGCACCAACTGATTTTTTGATCCAAGTTATCTATGAAGCAAGTTCATTAGCTTGTGATATGAAATTGTTATTAAGAAGTATTAATGTACTTGAAATTTCCAAAATTTTGGCAAATAAGAAGGAAGAATTATTACTAGAGTTGGAAGAATTTAAGCAAACTTATGAAATGAGTCAAACACCATTAATCAGTGAATATGAAGATGAACTTGGAAGATTAAATGACGAATTTCAATCCACGGTTAATCTTGCACCAGCTACTGCTACACAACCACAACCACAAACAGTTATAAATGCAGCTCAATCAAATGTTAGTAATAATTCAAGTGATTTAAGTACAGTTAGAAAACCAAGATTATCAAGTATAAAATCATTTTCTAATGTTAGAAAATTAACACCACAAGAACAATTTTTTTCACCAAATTTGAAGAAATCAAATACAAATGATAAGAAATTTTTCTCATTTTTATCAGGTTCAAGTTCTAGAAAATGAACTGTTATGAGGGAGTTGAATTGAACTTAGATGGGCAGACCCAAATTTTGAATAAGATATGAATATATGATGTAAGTGAAAAAAATTTATAAAATCGTAGTTTTGAGTTGATAATTGAAAGCTTAAATTCAAGTTGTCTTCTGATAATCAGGCGGGATAGAAACCTTGATAAATCGGCTGAATTACGCTCAATAATTGTTTCAAAAATTCATGTTTTACCCTGTTATGTAATAGTAATCAATATTCATTATGTTTTGATTAAGATTTTGATTAATGCGTAATTTTGAAACAACATCTTTGATACTAAAGAAAGACTAGCTCTAAGATGGCGAGCTGGTACTTTGATTCGAGTGATATACAGTTGGGGTTATCATCACTAAGATGAATGATTGAAGGATACGTCAGTGAACGGTTACTAGCAGTTTTATCAAGCAGATGGAATAATCAGGTTCAAACTACAGAGTTGTTTAGCTGATGGTCTATTAGGAGACTGCAGCTGTTATTTCAGCTAGATAAGACGGTAGAGGTGCGTTCTGGTTACTGGGAATTATTATGCTGCACCACTATTGTCTTCAGAGCATACAGAGCTGTATTTACTCTGTAAATTAGCCCTCAAAGTTTACAATCACAAGATAATGGCACTTCTAGCGAGATGAAATGAATCACGTTGCATTGCATGGAATCCACACTAAAAGTGGTGCTCAGGGCAGTGCCTACGAGACAACAAGCAGGTGATTGGAGGTTCAACTGGCCCACAAGCTACGCAATGTCTGTTTTTACTCAGTGAAAGCTGGGTTTCTTAACTATGGAGGAAAATTTTTTCACTGTTGAAACATCAAGTTTTGACAATTAATTACAGAAGAAGTGAGCAAGAGCGACAGATTTCCGCTATTGTGAACGACATGATTGGCTCGTAACAGTAATTTTTGAGGGATTTATCAGTGCTCCAATCATTTGAATTTCGCACGTTAACTACTGAAAATTTCAGCTTTTCACCATAGTTAAGTTTTTCAATATGTACAGCTGGAGCCTCTTGCCCAAAAAATTGGTTTCAAGACGATTGGATCATCGTGCATGGGCAATTTCTTTTCTTGGAGGGTTTCAATTGTATTGCAAATTGCAAGTTTGCTGCTCATTTGTGGTGGTGTTTACTATGTACTTAATTGGAAATATTGATTGAGATATTCGCAGCCCACTGGTTTGATAGAGCTAATTCTCAATTTTTTTTTTTTTTTTCCTTTTGGGCATTCTCAGCGTATATTGTGATAGAACCTGTTGATTAATTCACTCATGGACGTTAATGGATAGGCTAATATTTAATCTAGAGGAAGTATTGATTTCTCTAGCTTTTTTTTTTTTTTTTTGTGCTTTATTAAAAGAAAGTTATTGTGTTCAAGCTAAAAGAGAGAAATAAAGAAAAGTCTAAATGGGAGAATTTCGAAATGGTCTATTTGATAAAAGAAAATCCATAAGTTGGAGAGTCCGTGATGCTTTAGGTTATTTAGGTACTCTTATCCACCCTGTTGTCAAAATATTGATTCCAAATTTTATTGCTGCTCATTACTGTTATTTCATTATTTTAGTGGCTGTTTCCAGTATTTGCATGTATCCAGTTAGAAACAACACATACATTGATATTCTATTTTTTGCAACCAGTGCAGCAACTCAAAGTGGGTTGAACACTATTGATTTGAACACAATCACTTTGTATCAACAGATTGTCATTTACATCACAACTTATCTTGGTTCTATCATTTTTGTTCATACCTTGATTGTATTCATTAGAATCTTTTGGTTTGAGCGCTATTTTGATGTTAATATCAAACAAAACTCTAAACTGAATCATTTGATGAGAAGAGAAAGAACACAGGCTTCAATGAACAATGATGTTGTACATTCTAGATCCAATCCAAATGATATTTATCGTTCTATTGCAATGTTGAAACAACAACAACAACAACAACAACAGGAAAATGAACCATCTGCAGAGAATGATAAAATTGAATTAAAGAAAGCTGATGATTTTGCAATCCAATTTGATTTGAGTAGTGATAGAGAACTTTCTAAAGTTGATCTGAATAACGATGAAGAAGAAATTGATCCACATGACACTTCTAAAGGTTTGAAGTTGAAAAGAAAAAATTCAGTTTACTTATCTTATGCCCCAACAATTGGTAGAAACTCAACTTTCATGAATTTAACTAAAGAACAAAAGGAAGAATTAGGTGGTGTTGAATATAGATCACTCAAACTTTTATCCAAAATTTTGGTGATTTATTCTTTAACTTTCCTAGTATTAGGTGTTATCTTTTTTGTTCCTTATATATGGTCTAAAAGTGCAAGTAGTTATGCACCTCTTTTGAAAGATGATGGTGTTTCCAAAACTTGGTGGGGATTTTTCACTCCAATGTCGGCTTTTGTCAACTTGGGTTTTACTTTGACTCCAGATTCAATGTTTTCATTCAGTCACTCCATTTATACTTTATTGGTTACATCTGTTTTGATTATTGCTGGTAACACAGGTTTCCCAATTTTGTTAAGATTCATTATATGGGTTTTAAATCGTTATATCGCCAAAGAATTTTCACTGTTCAAAGAATCATTGTCGTTTTTGTTGGATCACCCAAGACGTTGTTTCACTTTATTATTCCCTTCAAACCCAACTTGGTGGCTTTTGTTTGTTTGGGTAATGTTCAACTCCATTGATTTAGTTTTATTTATTGTTTTAGATCTTCGTGCTAAAATTGTCACTTCGTTCCCTCCAAATATTAGAGTTTTAAATGGATTTTTCCAAGCTGTTAGTTCAAGAACTGCAGGTTTTGCCTCCCTTGATTTATCTCAAATCATGCCAGCTGCTCAAGTTAGTTATACTGTTATGATGTATGTATCAGTTATACCTTTAGCCATTTCGATTAGAAGAACCAATGTTTATGAAGAACAATCTCTAGGTATTTATGTTGAAAATGAGGATAATGACCATGAAAAAACCACTTCATATATTGGTGCTCACTTGATGAGACAACTGTCTTTTGATTTATGGTTTTTAGCATTAGGTTTATTTATAATTTGTATTGTTGAAGGTGATAATCTTAGAGATCCAACTAAAGATTTTACTATTTTCAAGATTATTTTTGAACTTGTTAGTGCTTATGGAACCGTTGGTTTATCATTAGGTTACCCAAACACAAATGCTTCTTTCGTTGCTCAATTCCATACTATTTCCAAATTAGTTGTTATTGCTACAATGTTAAGAGGAAGACATAGAGGTTTACCTTATTCTTTAGATCGTTCAATTACATTGCCATCTGAAAGAATGCAACAAATGGATGATTTGCAATCAGATCATCAAGGTCAAGTGGAAGAGAGTGTTTCAGATAATGATCAAGTGTTGGTTTTTTTCAAAAATTTGTTACCAGAGATTATCAGAGATAGATTTACTCAAAAAAATAAGAAAAATGATGAGAGCACAGAAGATGAGAACCTTGAATTACTCAACGGGTCTTGATGAATTGTCATAATGCTATTTTATAATCAATCTATGGCTATTATCATGGATTTAAAGCTACTGGATCTGTAAATGATACTAATGACTCAATAGGCAAATGGTTATATTTTAAATTTATTATTACTTTGAAACTCTTTTTTCATTCAGGCCAATCTTTACCAACATTTATTGTTTTTGCAATTGAAAAGATTAGTGTTAGTTACAATTTCTTGATAAAATTATGAACTTTTATAATGAATCCATTAAAATTACAAGGAAGTAACTACAAAGATTAGTAATAACAACAAAAAACATCTAACTCAAACTGAAATGCATATAAGAATAAACAAATCAAGACCATAACAAAGTAATAATTCTCCATCCTTTAACTTTTTCTAATGGAGGTTCTGGATTTTCTTTAACATCAACAAACAAAGAAGTCAAATCAACTTCATGAGGTCTTAAGTATCTAGTCTTCTTGTAGAATTTCCAGAAAAAATAAAGAATGAAAGTTAATGGAATAATGAAATAAGCACTGAACAATCCACTAACCAAGAAATGATGTTTAACAAAGATAGTGTATCCACCGGTCAATAATAAAATAACAGAAGCAACTAATGAAACCCAAGCAGCCATTGGAGCAAAAAACACGGAATGTGGCAATTGGTCTCTTGAAATACCTTGAGCTTTCATTGCTCTTGTCATATGGATATGGTTCAAGGAAATGAAAATCCAACCAACCAATAAATTGGCACTAGTCAAATTTTGGAACCAGTTGAAAACGTTTGCTGAAGATGTAGATAAATTCATGTAAGCTAATGGCATAAATAAAGATGAAACCAATAAACCAACCCATGGAACACCTCTTTTGTTAGTCTTCAAGAAAATTTTTGGAGCATGACCTTTAACAGCTAAAGCGAAAAAGATTCTTGCATCAGCAGCAATTGCATTATTAGCAGCACTGAAAGCTGATGTTAAAACAGCAGCATTGATAATATGTGGTAAAACTTTAATGTTGGCATTGTTAATGGCAACAACAAATGGTGAAGATTTGGCATTACCAGAACTGTTTGCAATTTTTGGATCATTTGGATCAGCAATCAAAGTTAAACAGAAGATAGTGGTCATCATAAGAATAGAAACTCTCATGAAGATTCTTTTACATGCCAAAAAGATATTTCTTCTTGGGTATTTAACTTCACCAGCTAAATTTGGCACACTTTGAACACCACCATAAGAGTAAACAACACTCGATAAAGTTTTCCAGAAAGCTGCAAATTTACCCAAATTACCTGTGGTAATATATGTTTTGAAAGCTTCTTCTCTCCAGTATCTGAAGCCAATAGTTTGATGGTTTGGACCACCTCCAGAAGTGATAATAATTGAAACAAGAATCAAACCAATAAGTAAAGAGATCTTAATCAATGCAAAAACGAATTCAACTTCTCCAAACATCCTCACGTTATAAGAGTTACACAGCACAATCAACACAATGATAATAGAAATCCAAGCACCTTGTGAAATATCAGTCCAATATGAGATAACGACAGCAGCAGCAGAAATTTCACCTGGCATTAAGTTGGACCACAAAGAAAGCCAACCATAAGAAAAAGCCCAAGCTGGATCAATGAACTGTTCCAAATGTCTGATTGTAGCAGAAGAAGCTGGCATTAACGAGGCACACTCGGCTAAAGCAGTTTGATTGAAACCAACAATGACTGTGACAATAGCATACGCTAAGAAGGTGCCTGCTGGACCAGTAGTCGTTAAAACACCACCAGAAGATAAGAAAATACCAGTACCAAAGACACTAACTAGGGCAAGCATCTGAATATGACGTTGTTCCAAAGAATCTGAAGCCAATCTTTTACGATCTTGAGCAAAAACAGATGAGATTTCTTCATCACTGTGTTCTTCTACTTGTCCCGATTCAACATCAACTTCGTAAACGTTTTTTTGATCTTTTAATGAGATGTCTATTTGCTTTTCTGATTCTGTTTCACTAGCACTTTTTGAGTCACTTGGTTTGAAAACGCTGAAGTTCTTCATTTTCGATAGTATATTTGGTATAAGGACTTACAATCAAATGAACAGACGGCAATGGTGAGGATGAACAGTAGTTTTATAGCTCATGGTTGAGTTGGTTCTTCTAGTAGATATTGAGACTTGATTAAAACCGTGATTGTGGTTGCGATAAGAAACATCGCTGATTAGAGAATTGATCACCAGAATGACTAGTTTGAGATGTAAATAGTGTTATCAGTGAATTGTTGTGTACACAGTACATAATTGAATGTAAATAGTACATGGGGTGTAGTCGTCTCTCCACATTATGGTTGCGGAATTGTAGAGTCAATTACGTGGTGAATAATATATTTTGCTACAGTGATTATCAGAAGAAGTGATAAGGTTTAGTTCCTCAGTCATACATGAAACAATAACATGAAGGGCGAGGTATAAATCATGATACACTCATAAAATTTAGAATCATCATCGTGTAACGTGCTCCGTTGGATTCAGTTCAACATTTCAAAATCTGTGGCAGAATTGAAGGGTTCAGAAGCTATCAAGTTGACAAGTGAACCAAGATTCAACTTTCAAGTCAATCAAAAAACAGCCGTCAACTTTCAACTGTCAACTGTTAGCAGTCGTAGATACGTCAAAGTGATAGTGTGACACTGTGATTTGAGTTTTAGCAGGTTACTCACTATACTTTCATTTAGTTACAGAAGAGAGCTGTGAATTAGCTGGTGGACGATGGACCTGAAGTGTAAAAGCAAAGAGTTTCAAGTTTGAGCTTTGAATGAGCAGATTAAAGTTATTCTACAGTACTCATTCTCGAATCTCACCGAATGGTTAAGACTTCCCTTTTCCCTTCAGGCTTAAGCCTTAAGGGCACTTCGAATCTCAACACTTTCATGATCTGCATCAGAATCAGATAAGGGGCACAAAAAAATTCGGATGTATCAGCTAAATAAGTAATCACCACTGCTGCTCGTTGAATGGCACGGATATTGACAGTTTACAGTGTACACAGCGCTGAACAGGAACT
Organism: Starmera caribaea; assembly: GCA_030565045.1. Lineage (NCBI taxonomy): Eukaryota > Fungi > Ascomycota > Saccharomycetes > Phaffomycetales > Phaffomycetaceae > Starmera > Starmera caribaea. The sequence continues at coordinate 40,284 of JAJMAV010000089.1, forward strand.
TCTGGCATGAGCTTTGAAGTCTGTCAAGTTGTGCAAAAGATCAACACAAAAAATTATGTCAAATAACCGTGAAATTTCAATTAGTATACGAAGAAGGCTTAATTTGGAGGACAAATTAATTGACTGTCAAATGTCCATTGTCAATGCAAGCCAGCTCAATGATTGTTAATTATCCTCGATCCACGATGGTGAAATGTTAAACCCTTTATAATAAATGATCTGAGCTCGATGTCTTACCTAAAGGGTTATTTGAAGAATATGTGTCAATTTCCAGAATCAGACTCATAACCTTTGCCATCTATGGGGATTGAAAGGCTGAATAGCTGTATTTGTCTCCTTAATAGATTTAAAGTTTTATTCTTTTAAAGTCTAGAACAATAGAGAGAATAAGCGTACTATGTAGCGTAACTATTACCTATGAGTATGTATTCAATACACTAGTGTAATTATTGGTTTTCAATGCCCACTAGTTTTCCAAAGTTGAAGCTTTTCAGTTTAGAGCCAGAGGGAATAAGTACGCCGTTTCATCTAGTCTAGATTTATTGAAGTTCGTATTATTGTCATATTGAGAGTTCGATAATTGATGTTGCAATAATATTCAAATGATTTTGCCCTGTAGTCATTTCACAATTTGATTTTGAGAACGAATTTTAATTCTTTTCTCTTAGTCAATTTTAGAAGAGCTATGTATTTGGCTATTACCTTTGATGTCATAAGGTAAAAGCAATTTGATTGAAATCGTTGTTGAAACATATCACAAATGTTAACTAAAAAAAGTGTATTCCATTTATAAAACGGCCACAAAATAAGATCGACAAGAACAAAATGGTGTTTTTGAGAGAAGAGGGCATTAGAAACTTTAACAAGTCAATTTGATCATACAAAATGGTAATACTGCACTAAAATTATCCTTTCTAGTGCTATGGGTTTAGAAAGGAATCTTAAGCTTTTTTTCACTGTGTGTTATATTGAGAGGAGGACTAGCGTGGAGTGCATGTGGTTTGAGAAGGATAGTGCTGTGGTAAGAAAAAGACAGCGTTGTTTGTCTGAAATGAAATTGAATCAATGAATTATTGTTTAGAAGAGAGAAGAAAGAATTGATTCATTGAAATTTTGAGAGTGGAAAAATTATAATGAAACAACTAGAGATTCTTCATTAATAAAAGACAGAGATGACACAGGATTATAATGATACGTTGGTGTATTGATACCAATAATAGAGAAATCAAATTCAAATCAAAAATTTACGATGATGATTAATAACAATTTCTTCAAAAACAGGATTAGCTTCAGCTCAAAAGCTTCGATAATATTTGTGATCTTAATGAACTTTTTATGATAATTTACTTGAGTAGTTAATAAATTTAATGTAGCTAAATGCTGAAGCTCCTTTTGAGATAAAAAAAGATCTTCTTTAAAGCATGATTACATTGTAGATCAGATTTAATGGCGACCTGAAAAAAACAGTTTCCAATAAACAGATGGTTAACTCATTGAAATTTTGTTACTTATAATTGATTGCTTAGATCATTAGCTGTCTGTAATGTGCTAGCTCTTAGGTCGATTGCAGAGTACAACAGTGTTACCATTGTCCATTGCATTCACACTTCATTTGTTCCATGTTGAAAAGTTGCCATCGCTTTTCGGTCAAATAAGATTTACCGTGTGTGAACTCCAACTTCATCTTTTCTCTGAGTTACTTTTCCACTAAACTGTCAAAGGTGTGGAAACCGGCATTCAGGTGATATCCGAGTAAAGATTCAAGACACTGGATTCATTACCAACTCAGATTATGGTAGTATTCAAGGTTCTTGATCAAATTCCATTTAATTACAATTCTTGATCACCAAGTTGGGAAATTATTGAGATAAGAGTTCATTTACAAACTTTAAACTTTGAATCTTGAAAACTAGAATTTATTATGAAAACTAAGCAAATAGATAATGAAGGAATTGAATGATCAAACGTCATAAATTTATTGTTTCGAGCTTTCAACTTTGATTGAAGATTTTTCAATTTCATCAGTGAAAGAATCAAAATCTTTCGCACCACCAGAACTTAATCTTGCTGCCAAAGTTGCATCTTTGTCATTGTTTTCCAATGCAACAATTGCTGTGGTTGGAACACTCAAAAATTATAATCCTAAATTGATTGAACATTAAGCAACTGGATTGACTTTTTTAGCAGAAATAAAAAATGCCATTGCTGTACCAACTGACCCAATACCGTTAATCACATCTGAAAGTAATGATAAGTCATTAACAGTATCTGATTATCCACCAACTATCCAATACACATAGGTGTTCATTGCTGAATCCATGAATCCCCAAAGTATACATATAAAACAACCTAAACCATAAACACCAGTGTTCCAATCATGATAACCAACGTTATTATTCCATTTCTTAGTCAAGATCAAGCCATAAAACCATGTATGAAAATGCTGCTAAAAACGTAATTATATGGAAACCATATCTTGCTCTAGTTGATCTTTTCAGTTTTGAATTATCCAAAAAGAAACCTGCTGACCATGCACCAATCATACCAATTGTGTAAAATGAAAATCAATTCAATGCTCTACTTCTCAACGTAAAATGTCTTGCATTGATTGACCACTGAAATGATAAATACACCGGTTAGACAAGAACAATAAAACTTCTCTTTGTTTCAAGATTTTACCTAATAATTCAAATTCTTTCCAAATTGATGGTTGCTTCTTAACCAGAACGTTTGATCCATCAATATTAGCAATTTGTGAAGGAGTTGGCAAAAAGATAGCAAATGGGATACCAACCAACATGACACTTAATATGAAGGTTTTGTAATTCTTCTTCTTGATGAAGATTTTTTTATGATAAATACCTAATGCAATCATACCATCAATAGAAGCACCAAGATGTTGTAAAGAAAATTTCATTGACATCGCTTCATCTTTATTCTGTTGATCTTAATAACCCAATAAAATAGAACCAGAGGCAATCCATAAAAATGCAGCTGAAGCATCTAAAAGAAAAGCAGGAAGTGCCATGAGCCATTTATTTGATGGATGATGGTTTGTAACATACGTTGCAGCAGGGTATGGAAGATAAAAGGATCCTATAATCAAACAAGACACCAATTTGATTTGTAATGGACCCAGTTAAAAACCCATCAACTGCGATTGTACCAAAAGTGATTGCATTTGAAACATTAGAAGTAGTTTCATCAGCAGCACCACCTTCTTCTAACCTATTCAAAGTACCAAAGATACCAGGACATGCGAATACAGTGAAACCAACGACAAATGAAGCCCAAAGTGCATTTTTTTTTTTGAGTCTATGTGGAAGGAAATCCAATCTTAAAAGCTCTTCAATTCTTGAATTCTGATATTGTTCAATTTGTTTCAAACTGAGTTGCTGTTCTGAGTCAACTTGGATCGATGATCTGTTCACCTGACATTTTGGTAGATCAAAGAGTTATAAACCGTTAAACTTAACATGATAACAACTGTTGATAGTTGAATGGATCAGCATCGTTTGGATAATGAAATTGATGTGTCAAAGCAACCGTTGTGGTCAATCAATTCCAATAATACTCAATTATGCTTTACGGTTGACTTCCCGTTTCCTATAAATTGATTTAATTTGTCACAAATTGGAAGAACTGAAGCTTAAGTTGCAGCTGAGTACCAGCACTAAAAATATACTGCAAATAGATCAACGACAACATGTCAACAGTTCATTGGACATTTCTCAGTGTGGTAATTGTGTTTTATTGTGTAAACCTATATTCTTTCTATCAACATTTTTATGCTCAACTGAAGTCTCAACTTCCCCATAATGAATCATTGTGGTGGTTCCTGCTGATATGACCAATGTTGCCGTTCCAGCAGAGGCAAACACTTATAGGAAGATAGGCTAAACGGTGAACCCTGAATGTTCACTGTGTCTGAAATTTAATTCCACTGCTCACATGAAAATTCGTCAAAATTTAAAATTTTTCTTAAACTTTATGTACATATGTGTGTTTATTACACTGTTTAGGGTATTCCAGAAGTTGCAATGTTGGCTAGTCGTGGAAGTGGGAAGAGATCCGATTGCTCATTGTGTCGACAGATCAACAACTGACAAGTTTTTGGCGTTGAAATCGACAGTTTTTTTACCTTCTTTTTCAGTGGTGATTTTTTTCTACAAATGAAGATTTATGATGATGGAGAATAATCGTTCTGGTAGTGATTTGACTAGGTATAAGGGATTAAAAAGTAAATTGAAATGACGGAAACAAAGAAATTGAAAATTGTGATAATTGGAACTGGTTTAGTTGGTTCATTTGCAGGTATCGCATTATCAAAACTACCAAATGTTGATCTTAGGATATATGAAAAATCTCCTGGACCACGAGAAGTTGGAGCATGGATCAGTATAACAGATGGGTGTCAATGTTGGGATTACAAAGACTTTGGTAAGACCATTTATAGAGGTGGATTATCAAAATTTTATACCAAAGGACATAAAACTTGTGAAGTGTTGAAATCAAAAGAAACACCGAGTTTCCCAAGAGTTGATAGTACTTTACAGGAAGAGTTGCACTACATAAGTTATTGCTAAGCTATGTTTCAGAATGTTCAATTCAATATGGCTATCAGGTTGAAAAAGCTGAAAATGAGGGTGATGGTGTGAATATTTTCTTCAAAGATCAGGAAGAACCAGTTTACGCAGATTTATTGATTGCTGCTGATGGAATTTACTCTAAGGTAAGACGTCAATTCACTAATGATGTTTTTAAATAAAAAGGTGCTGTTGCTTATAGAAATATATTCCCAAAGGAGCAGATTTCAAGCTGTATCCCAAATGTACCTGATGACACATCTTGTTGGACTCATAAGACTGAATGATTTTCATGTCAGAGCTGGGTTTAAATCAATATGGGATTGTTGCAACTGTACCTGGTTCCCCCAGAAGCTGTACAAAATTTGTAATGGAATGGTGATACAGGTGATTGGGGCAAAAAACATCTACTTCAGGTTTACAAAGATTTTGATCCAATTGTTGCAAAAGTAATAAGTGCCATGCCAGAAGCTGTTCAATCTTTCCCTCTTGAAAAAAAGCACCATAGTTGAAAAATTTAGTTATAAGTAACAGAATTGCGATTGTTGGTGATGCTGCACGTCCAACTTCTGGTACATATGGAGCTGGTGCAGCAATGGGATTTGATGATGTTTGGGCTTTATATAGAGCTTTTGGTGAAGTATCAGATTTGGAAGAAGTCAAATTAGTTGGAGGTGAGTTGTACCTTAGCTGTACCTTAGCTCGCTTTTTGGTTTAAATTTGCAGAAAATCTCGACGAACTTCTTTTCTTGAACAACAACAACACTACAACTCACTGATGCCCATTCACCAGCGCTACTGTTTCAGAGTCATCTAGGGTATCTTTAGTTCATTATCTTCGTTATTTCACTGTTTCAGATGATGAACTTACTGCTGTGCTGCTTTATTAAACCTTTAAGTCTTACATTCTGCTGGTGTATCTGCTGCTGAAACTTGGACAGCTGCTTTACCACTGTTACTCATCAGGTGAAGCTACTGTTACTGTTGTTATTGAGGCTCCATCTAGTACTGTTACTACTATTTCTACATGGACTGGTTCATTTACCACTACACTGAACTAATCAAATCTGGTGATAAGACACAAACTGTTGTTGTTGAAGTTCCATCTGCATCTACTGTTTACACTACTGCTATTTCCA